>JAWWEN010052605.1:0-43156 GCA_035582955.1 Sycophila texana | reverse complement strand
TTTTACCGAGCCCACAGTTCACTCGAGCGCCACGGGTAACGCTGAAGTCGAATTAGCTATTTGCACGGAGCGAATAAGCGCATTTTCTGACCGCGACGCTACCGCCCGATGTACCTGCGCTCGTACGCTTAAAATTTTTTTTTCTATTTTTACGCGTTCTGCGTGGGCGGTTTATATTTGTTATGTACTAATAAACGTCTTTTTACTATTCAACGAAATTTTTAAGTGTATAATATAGAAACATTCCTCGCGTTTTTATTTTAAAAATTGTTGTGAATATAGTAACACTAATGCAATCATTAGTTCGTGGTTTTTGAGATAATATATATTATAGGCAAATTATTGTATTGCCAATGTAAAGATAGATCCGTGAAATTTCTTTGAAAATTAATGAAAAAACATTAAATATTAAAAACCATCTCAAAAAATATTTTGTTCAATTTTTGTTGAAAAACACTGTATCTGTAGACTGTCTTGATGAAATGTGATATAATAATTTCAATTTAAATAAAAATTCATAATTTTAATTAACAATAACTGGCAGAGATGTACACTGAAAAAGATAAAAGGGAAGGTTTACAATAACTATATAATATAAATTCTAATATAAGATAAATTCTGTGGCAAGCCAAGAAAATTACCATAAATTTTGGAAAAATTACAATAATAGCAAAAATTATAGCAAATTTTACTATAAAAATTGTAATTTTTCCAAAATTCATAGTAATTTTCTTAACTTGCCAAGTCTGTCCCCATCTTACAAAATTTATTGCAAACATACCTATTATTTTTTCAGTGTAGATTTAAAAAAATTATAATTTAAACGAAATAAAAAGTAATGATAATTAATTTTCTGTTGCGAATTATTTTCGATGATTATATCGATACAGTTCAGTGCGACTGCGGATACTCACACATGGCCAATCTCGTGAGCTATGGTGAAGGCAGTGGCGAGGCCGTTGTCCTGGACGATGGTGCAGGAGGAGCCGGGCGAGCACATGCGGCCCAACTCGGCGAGTCCCAGCGTGTCGCATTTGTGATTCTCGCTGTGGCACAGATTCTCCCTGCGGGTGACAAATTACTTCCTCAGATGACAATTAATCACAAACATCCCCCTTCGTACTAAACTATTCGACCCCCGGTATACTCTTATTTTTTTAAATATTCACAAATTTTTTCTCTTATTACTGCACTGTCACACTAACTATTCTCTTACTACTAAAACGAGAGAAAAATTGTTTGAAAATAATTATTTAAAGAAAGTTCGCAAGTCAAACCGGAAGTAGTTTCATAAAAAAAAAAATTAAAAATATAAAAGTATGGTGCTTTATACACTACCGAGTATGTATCCCGCGAATTGCGTCGGCACGTTGAGTCGCAGTGCATTATTAGCAGCGAGTTCAAATGAAAAACGCCATGAAAGGGTCACTGCTGGAGTACAAGATTACGCGGCACTCAGCGTGTAACGGATTCCGCGCATTCGCGTAAAAGCACAATGGTTTTGACTTACGGGTCTGTCGGGGAAAGAGCCGCACCGACGGTCCGGCTATTTTCGCGACAGCGTCGCGGCTTAGGTCTCTTTATATACATATATATTGTTACTTAAACTGCCTTTAATCTTGGCCTCCTCGGCTCTCGTTATTGGCCTTCCACACGCGGCGATATTTTACGGTGACATTTATTACGTTTTGTTTGCTTTGCCCCCCTCCCCCTTTTTTCTTTTTCATTATTCACGATGCTTTACGGCTTTTTAAGTAATATACATAAGCTCGTTACGAATAGCTTATGGTGCATTCTTAAATTAATGTTATCAAATGTAGGCCGAGTGATGCGGCGGAAACGCACGAGCTTAAATTAAGATGAGAATCAACGGTCTAAATATATTTAAATAAGTGACATTTCCATTCTATTAACTTCAAAAGCTTTCTTGTTCTAAATTCATAACGAATATAAATTTATAGTATCGAATATCAAATAATTATATATAAAAAGTCAAAACCATTTTAAACATTTTCATCAAGAAAATAATTTTTACGGGTTGAGCATCTTAATGAATAATTTCTCATGATTAAAATAGCGTTTTATCGATTAAACCAACGATTCGCCAATCCAGAAATTGAATAAAATTACAATTAAAAAATAAACGCACGGGAAAAAACTAGAAAAACTTGATAAAAAAAAGCAATTATTTAGATTGGCATAGAATCTAGAATTTGAAGTGTGTAAGTAGCCAAAATAAAGAAAATAAAAGGAGCCAAAAAACATCGCTGCAATTTTAAAAGCGAGGAATGCCGAACGCTATTTAGGAGAGGCGCAAATAGCGCCGGCGGGCGCCGCGGTAAATCAAGATAGAAGAGGCCGAACCTGGTGAGGAGGAGGGCAGTGTCGTGATGCTCGGGCGACGGCTCTTGGGGATTGTTGTCCTTCTGCCAACTGCAGAACATCCGGAGCATTTCGGAGGCGCTGATGCCGTCGCTGCCTCGATGCCGCTCGCCAAATACCTCGTGCACCTGCTTGATCTTGATCACCGCGATGCTTATCGGATTGCCGATCGATGGACTCTTGTAGATCCGCGACACCTAAAACCAACCAGATCGTAAAGCTTATCGATTCGATCTACTCGCTTCCTTTAGGTTTTAACATATACTCTATTTTTTATCGCCATTTGCCATTTTTCTCTTTTATTATTTATTATATGTTTAGAAGTGTTAATAAACTTTTTCTTTTTTTTATTTAGCATATAAGATTATTTCAGTAAATAATATGATTTACGAGTATAATACTGTGTGAGTACTGTTGATTTTTTTTTCATATAAATAATCTGATAGATAGTAGATGGTTAAAAGGATCGATCTTTTTTTTTGCAATGAGAAATGCTTTAATAATAAATCATCCATCAAAATAAATCACAAAGATAAATTTTAAAAACTGTGGAAGAGTTATTGCAACGTATTTAAAAACAGATTTGCTAATTAACATTATTATTTTTCTTTAAAATAGCACTACAATTTTTTATTTTCGTAAAAAAAATGTCCTACACTGTTTTCTTCGTCTGTGATTAATTAGGAAGAATAATCAATATCTTAATTTTTTTTAAACTTAAGTTAAAAGTTAAATTGAAGCTAGACTCGCTACGTATCGATTATTTTTTCACATTCTGATTAATAATCTCATAAACTATTTAACGTAAACTATAGTCAAATGCACTTTTTATGTCGTAGCTTTTTCGCAGCATCGCAAATAATACGCTAATATTTTTCTCTTCGTCCTACATTTAACAATAATAGTAGCAATTACCAAAACAAATAGACAATTAAATTACAAAAATAAAGTAAAAAAGTTTAAATAAGTGAAAAGTAATTCGTAAATCAAATAGAATTTATTGAGCCCTCAAAGTAAATTGATTTCTCCCGTTCTAAAATCATTCACCTCGCTATCACTCCACACGGAAAGTGAATTAACGCTTCCAGAGCTTCGAAAAAGTCGTCGCGTTCCCTGGCCAAGTGTGAAAAGGCGGTACGTCCGCGCGCAATCTCTCCGCTAATCGTCGGCGGACGCGCGCAATGAGTTACGATCGGCAGGGGGCCCAGGGAGGGGGGGTGGTTGGCGATTTGTTATGCCCTCACGGATTTTCACTCGGCTGAATTTATAGCCCAACGGCGTAACTTGCATTATATACGCACCGTGTTCATGAGGACGAAGATGTATCTGGTGAGACCCTCGCCGTGGTAATCTATCATCTTACCGTCGGCCACGACCATTATCTCGATGAAATACTCCCGCGGCAGGGCTCGCCTCGTTCTCCAACTGCCATAAATATCGAGATCGGAGCCCCGATCGCCCTCGCGCCGGTACCTCTGCGCCTCCTCGTCGTAGAACCTGCGCGCACACAGAGAAACAGAGAGGACATCTTTTTATTTCGCCTTGTTCGCAGTCATGGAACTTGCGCTAGTCGCGCTAAGGCCGAGTGGTTCGACAATCTGTTGCGGGGAGTCGAAACGATGCTCCCAGGGTGAAGTGTCCCTCGAAGTGAAGTAGAACTTCATTCGTACTTTGAATACAAATTTTATAATTTATAATACTTAATACTTTGCAAGATTCGGAAATTTCTATTTCCACTTGATTAGTGTGTACAATTAACTATCTGCATTGCTTTAAACCGGTCAGCTTGAAAAATATTATTCTAAGCAGAAAAATTAAACAGTTTTTATCCTTTTATTAACTACGGGCAATTTTTAGAATTTAGTTGGAACTGCGTGGGAGATATTTTTTCTTTAATACAAACGAAAATGCCAAAATTTTGACTCTAATTATGATAACAAGAATAAAATCGTTATAAATCTGTCACGGAATAAACTGCTTCTTTATAAAAAATAAAAATAAGAATGAAAGTTGAATACAAAAGATACAATAAATGTTTATTTTTTAAATTATTTTTACGTAAAATTTGCACAAGTCTAAATTTTATAAATTTATTTATTTTTTTCAATTTTTCATATTATTTGGTAGAAACGTTAAAAACCCATATTATTCACATTGAACAAAATTAAGGTTAATGTATCTTCTAGTTGGAGAACTATTGACCGTTAAAGTCTAACATTTTAGTTTCATTCACTATTACATTTAAGGAAATATCTCCCGCAGTTTCAATGCAAGCCGCGATCTGCAGATCTTGTACGCTTTTCTAGTAAATGATTGTGGTGTAAGATTTCTTAAGATACTTCAATAAATACGGACATCATTCCTTTGTCTATTTTTCTAAAGCAGCATGTCTTACCGATAAGGAATGTTACTACTTAAACCCAGCACATTTCCATCGGGTTATGCTAATAAAATTTCCTTTTACGGAAGAAACAGAAACGCTGATAATTTTCAGTGAGATATGACGGAGATTGTAAGCTTGTGATGTAGCGGAAAATTGTACGTGTCAAGCACAATAAATATACACGGTTAAAATTATTTTTTGCATAAAACAATGTGTGATTTTCTTTCAAACAATAACTTATCTTCTTGCAAACAAGCTTTGTTTATGAACTCTTTAAAATACTGTCGAGATGATCGAACCACTTGCCTTCTAAAATATCATATGTACATTTATTAATGATTTGCAAAAAAAAAGAGGCTATTTACCTGTTATCTTCGCTCGTAACGGACCTGCGCCGTCTCTTCTTATCGTCAACGTAAGTTTTAGCGATGTCTGAGGCATCCTCCATGGCTATCCCGACACCTTTCTCCTGTCCATCGGTTTCTGCAATTTAAACAAAACAACGATCGTTACTCCTTTATCTCTCTTTATTTTATTCTTCTTAATTGCACTATCTACTCCGATAACGGACGATTGAAACTCGAATCGCGAAAATCGTAACTTATAAAATCGCCATTTATTTACAGCCACTCGGAATAGCTTCATTGCTGGTGCAAAAAAAATGCGCCGTGGATTCCCGATGGATCCGCGTGGCGACGCGAGTCGTTGTAAATTTTTAATTCGCGCGCCGCTTAATTGGTCGCAAAGTAAATAAAAGTGCACATCCTGCGGAGGTGTCGCGTCGATCGCTCCTTTCTTTTCTTCGTTAAGCTTGCAAATTGAAACAGATTTAATTAAGATAAGCCCGCGCAAAACTGGAAACGGCGATAGCGTGTGCACGAAGCGCGTAACGAGCGCAATTGGACGGCCTCGTCGAATCGCCGGAAGCGAGCTCGAGTTTCGCCATTCCAATTTACAATCCTGATTGATATTCCAAAAATGCATTCCACGCCGTGCTCGCAAAAAAAATGGGGGAGAAAAGATAACGCTTTCTTCGTCGGTGCGCTCATCATCCTCGGCGGTAATTTTCAGCGGATCGGTCGAAGATCTCTCTCTGTCTCTCTCAGGTGGCGCTGTAATTCCGTCCGGCCGAAATTACGTGCCCGAAGGGGGCAGAGATTTCGAGGGCGGCGACGTAGTGCGGCGTGCATAATAAGATCCGCGCGTGCGCTCGGTGACGCAACGCGGAGTCAACCACCTGCTTGCGATGCGAGCGGCAAGCCGACGGGTACAAGTGTTTGATCGCGCCTCTGCAGGAGGCGACGCTACTCCGGGATCGAATGCTAGCTGACGTAATCGGGCCTACTCGATGTTGACATTTCGCGAACTTTGCAGCAATTTTTTTTTGTCATTTTCTTTTTACAGTTCTTTTTTTACCACGCGTTAAAGTTGCCACTTGTATGTGAAATATAATTTAATACATGTTTTTTTTTATAAATTTTAATACATCTGTGACTTTTTTGCAAAACCGCTTATCTCAATCTTTTTTTAAAGTTTAATGACCTTTTATCAGTTGTAAGTTAAAACCTGGTAATTGCAGATAATGTGCCGAGTTTTATGAAGACCGTTTTTCATTTTATTATTGCGATAATAAAGAAAAATGGATTTGTAGCTGTTTGCCGAGAAGTCATAAAAATTACTGCAGTTCGAGATATAACAATTTCTATTTTACAAATATAATCGATTACAAAATTAAATTAAAATAATACAAGCCTATATAATTTGAGCCCATTATAATTGTTAATCTAATCAAAGAAGTGGTTATAGCGTTGATGAATTAAGGCTGTCACGAAGTTAAAAAAAATACGGTACTAATTAAATATGATCTACTAAGTGATTTCTCGTATCAATGCAACGCTTTCCCGATGTAAAGGAAAAACAGTCGCCCATCCGGTTTACGCTTCCCCCTAATCGAAGTTTAAACAACGACAGTTGTTAAACTATTTTTGCCGGTAGCGACGAAAGCTCGTAAATCGTTTTTTATGATGCAAATATTCGAAGAATTGCGTGCCGCCTCTCGCCCTCTGTCCTATTTGTTTTCTCAAGAGTCCGCCCCTCGGGCGTTCGAAATAGACGTGCAACGTGGCCGCTGCATTTTTATTTTCCCCCCTTTCCCTTCGAATGCCACTTGCCAGGGGAAAAATTAAAAGAACGCGAGCCAATTTATTTGCAAATTTAAAAGCGCCAACCTTTCGGATGCGCGTTGATTGCGCTCCCTCTTCAGGGGCTACAATCATACAATTTTCTTAACAACTGCTTTTTTTCTCCTCTCCTTCCTCGTAAACCCGACAATTTCAGCGGGACGCTGATTACGCTTTCTTCAAATTACGCACGGCCTGTACAAAGGCGAGCGGCGCGTCTTCTCGCGCCGAGATTCAAATCGGGCGAGGATGAATTCATCGGCAATTTTTTATCCGCTCTAATCTAAAACAATCTATACCTTCGGTGAACTGCGTGGAGAACTTTACGACCTGAAACGGAGGGGAGGCTGCTTATAGAAATCGCGGAAGAGCCGAGAGAGTGCAGCAAGCGTCTCCTTCCGTATTCGCAGCTAATCTTGCGGTGGCCATCGTCGACCCTCAGTCCCGCATTTCTTACGCGAGAGAGAAGGAGAGAAGAGAAGAGAAGAGAGAGAGAGAGATGCAGTCATGCAAGACTCGGAGAAGCGCTAAAGTGGCGGGCGATGATCGGCCCGCCGTGGGCTATAATAATAAAGCCGCGCGACACGCGATACCGGAGCGCCAGCCAATGAGGCCGCTAATTGGCCATGATTCACAATTTCGCGTCTGTCCGTCTCGGCGATCGTTCCGGCGCACAGTGAGACCTTCTATATTGGCAAACCGGCACTGCGGGACGCTTTATCGGACCAGGCGCCCCGAGACGCATCGACTGCTCTTTCTCGACGATGACAACTGCTTGGTCCCGCTCGACGGCTGTCGTTGGCCGGTGCACTTTATTGCTCCATCGGCGCCGAATGCGACCTTGCACTATGGGCTTTAACAATCTCACGGCGAATAGTAATATATTAAACGCGAGATTTTTTTATATTTTTTATTTATATATAACTGTAGTTACGTGCAAGAGTTTGATTCAGTGTTAATTATAAACGGGTAGAACAGTTTAACAGATCCGATTCCTTTTTCTTTAATCTCGTTAAGAATGTAGTAACTTGGTAGTTTTCATGTTAACGTATTTTAAATATTTTAATCTTTCTGTACAAGTGCTTTTAATTAATCGCAAGAAAACAGCAACACGCACACATGATCTTCGAGGAAGACTAAAGAGCTATCAATGTATAAAGATTAAATGGCGATCTACGCACAAGAATTTGAACGTCAAGTGTTTGGAAACTAGAGAAGAATAGTAATAATTTAAAAGTCACTCAATTAGTAAAAAGCGAATTACAATTAAAAACACTTTTCTAATTATTAATACAAAACCTAAGAAAACAATAAAAGTTTATAGAAAATTTACAAAACACCATGTACTGGTTTTCAATGAAATTTAACTGCGCTGTATTTAGAATAATTTAGAATATTACCTCGAATTACAATTTCGCCGAGTTTTTATTTAATGTCATTAAAAATCCGCATGGAAATTGCAGTGCCTTGCGAGGCGATGGGCAAAATTTACGGTACAGGACGAATAGTCTTGAAAGCCGAATGGCGAGAGCGTGAGACTAAAAAGATGAGAGGGAGAGAGAAACGGTTAAAGAGGCGAGTTACGCCGAGCCGCGAGGTGAAGCAGTTGCGCGAATGGACGGTAATAAGATGACCCGTCCGTCGCTCCCTTTCCCCCTTCCTCTCTAAGTGTAATAATAATGAGGCTTTGCGCGCCTCTCCCGCCTCTTCTCGCCGCGTTTTAATATCGCGCCAAGCGTAAAGTCGCACGATCACTGCCGAGATTTGATTTAGCCACGCTGAGATGCATCGCTCGGATAAGCCATTTACGCGCTCGCAAACAAGTCACTTGGAACGCGCCGCAAATTACTTTACCATTCATCGGACTCCCCCTCCATTTTTCCCTGCGCAAATTCTATTTAATATATTTACTTTAACGCAGATAATTTTTATTTAACCGGATTATTTGAATTTTTATAATCAATTCAGTTTCTCTGACTCACTTATATATCTTCCTTTTTTATAGAGTACTATGAGCTTTGATTTTAAGAACTTTAACACTTTAAAACTTTAAGAACTTTGTACAGACACTATTTCGTTAAAAATAAAGTGCGCTCCTGAAAGAATTGATCTTAAAAAAGAATCTTAAAAGTACATATACGCACGAGGAAGGAAAGGCTCTTCCGTAAACAATTCGCGATCAACGCGCGGAGTACCGCTCGTACCGGGTAAGCGCATCGATCTATGAAAGCAAAGTATTTTCTTGTGCGCGTAAAGCGACGAATCATCGGCGATCGATCTCGGCCGTGCCTCTCCGCGTTATCGCGTTTTTTCTCCTTCAGATCGGCCCTGTCCTCGGCTACCGGTGCTCCGCGGTCCGATGCATCGGAACGAGTCTTGGCGCGCACGTGGCGACAGGCCGCCGTCTCCGTGCTCCGTTACGCGACTATCGGCTCCGCACTCCGCGAATGGTAATTCCTTAGCATCGAAGTTTTCTCTTTACTCGACTGCTCGTTCCATCTTGTTTTGGAAGCCCAAAGCTTTTCTTCGTTTTCTTTTACGGTGCGATGAATCCGTATTTTGAAATGTCCACGAGCAAGTTGATACGGAGGCTTTCGAAAATGTGTCTCTTGATCGATAGTAGACAGTGGATACTATGTAAAATTGATCGACACCTCGAACCTAAATGATTTCACTTCTTCGAAGTGTTCACGATTGATGGGCGTTCATCAATTAGGAGACGGCGTTTAAGTAACCTTGAGCGGTAATTAATTGATTTCTCCAATTTTCACTTCACATAATTAATGACTCCTCGGCGAGTTCCTCCCACATGCTCTGCAACACATCACTCACAGCTCACATAATTCACTTCTCGTTAATCACCGCCTTCCACGTTACGTCCCTACTATTTACAAAACAATCAGTCCGTAATATAAATACAAGCTTTGTGTATATGATAAACAGTAAAAAAGTGCAAGAGTAATAGCATCTTAAGGGCTTACCGATGACGCCGCACTCGTGAGTCCTGCCGACGGCGGTGTCGGCGTCGCCGCCGGGCAAGTCGTTGTCCGTTCGGTTGCCCTCGTGGCTCGACTGCTGGTCGCTCTTCGACAGCCGATAGATGATGTGCTGTAAGGGCGAGCCGATCGCCGGGGTCCTGCCGCCGTCGCTCCACTGCTCCGTCGGCTTGATCAGGTAGTTCCCTGTGGAGGTCCGCAGGTGGCCCGTCTGAGGGGACAAGGAGACGTTAACTTCATCGGCCGGAAGGACATTAAATATTTATGAGATTACGCGAGAGAGCCCCGCTCTCGCTTCCTACCCGCGCAATATTTGCAACGAAGGCGTTTTGCAACTTTTAATTGGAGCGAGGACGGCGCGTTTCCGAGTGATAGCGACATTTTTTAACGCTGATGCTGGTCCCCTCTTTTAATTTTTATGTGTAGTTACAATATAAAATAATAAACACTTTTCTTTTGAATAATTAACATTATTAATTCTTTTTAAGAACAATAAAATAAATTTTACATACAGTGTGCTCAACAAATATGTCAATTTAGCATAAATCTTAAAGTCCCTCTTGAAGTGCTATCGTAAATTTTGATTATGTTAAATCTTAAATAATAAAATTTTTTTAAAAGTAAGAATTAACAAAGATTGTTTAACATTTTCCAAAGTAATTATTCAAGAATATTGACGTAGTGAAAGATATTTATAGATAAAAACTAGAATTTTATGATATACTTTTTAAATAACTGATCCTAATATTATCCCTACGCAACCCCTAAACTGACACGTAACATTCGATGTTGCCAATGGTTTAATTGCGAGTGACAGAAACTTTTTCGGTTCAAGCGGAAATGGTAATAATTGAGTTTTCGAAAAGGTGTCGAATGATTTATTAACGACTATTAACTTGAATTAATATGGTTAGTCTTATTAAATGAGACAAAGTGATGGGTTTGCTAATCGGTTCAAAATATTTACAATGTTTTTTTTCCTCGAATTTTGTGAAGCAATTTCAAGTTTGTAAATTAAACGACATTTAAAAGGAAATATGTCATTTATATTAGTTTACTTAAGTGTCAACTGAATGTGGAGATCGTAAAGTTTTCGGCAAGAACTCTAGGTGAATTATTAAGATTAATTTGGGAAAGCTTCTTTAATCCGATAGGTTTATTGATTTAAAATACCGTTCATATTTTTTTTCTCGACAACTGTGTAGCAACTTTCAGTTTGTAAATAAACTAACATTTAAAATGAAATATATATACATTTAATTGGTTTTCTCAGTTTCAGAGTGCATCGATTGAGCAATAAGACGCTGGAAGCGTAAGTAGAAACAGCCCGATCTGTCAGACAGTGACAACAAATTCGGCCATAGGAGACGCTCGATGAAAGGTGCGATTATTATCTCCGCCAATACATACACCGAATAATCGATGCTCGTTTACAAATCCAAAAGACCTATCAAATCCATCTCCCGTTCTAAAAAAGGCAACGAAATCATTCTAAGATCCAGATCCACGAAACTGGCGACATCAACGCCCGTTCCGTCGGCATTGTCAGCGGCGTGGTCGACTCCCACGACTTCCCGGGCCACCTTGCAATTGATCAACTCCTCGATCGGCCGCGGCGATTGATTTACGAGGACTCCGACTACACGCGTAGTCGGTTCACGCTCCGATTTCGCCGAAGGTCGCCGCTGCCCGGGACAACGGCTCGCGTTGTTCCGCGCTCTTTTTTTTCGGCCGCGCCGCGATGAGTCACGCCCAGCCGACTAGATCGCGGTATATTTTTTTAAGCAACGCCGAAGGAAAACATTCGCTGGGCTTCTGTATTTTCGGGAGGCGATCCGCCTCGTCTCGGCGGTGCGTCGCGTCTGCAGGGGGTCGATGCCACCTCGTCTAGGAGGCAAAGCCGTTCGGCTGAAATAACAAGCGACGGCGGGCGACAAATTCGCCGATGATGATGTTCCCTTCCAGCGGTGACATTCTGCGTGAGAGAAAAAGAAAGAGTGACGGTGGGAGGCTCACCATGCCGTGGCAGAGGCTGACAGAGACTACGGACTTGGGGTCGCCGTTCACGTGGCCGCTGTAGAAGCAGCCCAAATCCAGCTCCGGGTACTCTCGCCTCGTCGTGTTCTTGCCGATGTGAGTTACCTAAAATTAAAGTTACTATCTATAATTTCACGGCGGAGCTGTTCGCTGTGCAGACAGCGAGAAAAAGAGTGTTAACGAGCGCGCCGTTCGTTAAAAAAAAGGGGGCGACATGTGCTTTCGCGACACGAATATACATTTCTCCGTTTAATTGATAGTTCGGCTAAAATAAAATAAATTGCCTTTCCTCTTTTTGAAACTCTCTTTTCAAACGTGTTTAAACCCGAGCGCTTTTTCGTAGGAGCGAGATTAGCTCGATGACGTGTGCTTCAAGAAACTTAATTAGAATTAATTATTTATGAATTTAATTTATGTCGATTGCTCGCGTATTCACTGGAGTGCACTACCGTGACGAAAGAAAAATTATCGCCACTGTGATCCATGAAACATCAAATAAGAGTATAAATTTCGATTTAATTTTCTTCGAGTCTATTTAAAGCAGTGACTTTGCGCCTAATAACTTTATACACAATAATGATACAATAACTCTAAAGTTGCTTTATGCATAATTACATACTCGCAGCGCAATTTATTGCGATCACACTAACGAGAAATTTCTTTTCAAGGTCAACCGAACAAGCAGTCAAGCGCACCCGAATGAATCGACAAAGGAATACAATAATTAAAGTTCTAAAAAGGAAAAAAAAAAAGATCTTTAAATTTATATCCCGTAAAAAGCAGCTGAAAGAGCTCATGAAGTAGCAATCATAAGGCTGACGTCAGCCAGAAGCGTGCGCGCGCTGCCAGTGCGGCAACATCCGGCATTTAGCCGGGCGCGAGGTGCGCTCTCCCCGAGCTCTCCCCGCGCGCCGGCGGCCTTAAAAAGGCGCGATCGACCTTCCCCGATAAGGAGAAAAACGATTCGCTCGGAGTGAGATATCGGCGATTACCGTTACGCCAGGAGGCACGAAGCTGCTGTCCTCCCCCAGGCTCAGATGGAATCTGCGCCCGAAGGCCGTGAATTCGTACTGCGGATGCGGGTCCCAGACCTTGTGCTGGCTGTGCCGGAAGTGTCCGCTGTGGTGCCTCTCCGCCTTGGAATGCTCGTCCACTGTTGGTGAAAATTTTCGCGCTCTTTTATCTCCCGCGGAACAACGGGAACCGCACACAAAGGAGGAGGACGGGTCCACTCGATTATTTATTGATTGATTTTTATTTTTTTTTTTAATTCGAACGAGCGTGGAGAAGGAACGATTTTTCAACCGCTCCCGCGCGTTTTATTTATTTGTTTGCATATGAAAAAAAGTTTTAATTCAAAATTGCAACATCAAGAAGTTTCTTGTGATGATAACTTATTTACGTTCGGTTAATAATTTATTGGAAATTTATTGGAAACAAGAAACTCCATTAAATTTTAATTATAAGTCTAGTGTCCGTTAACGAGGACATTAACTGTAACTATTTTAATTCATGCACTTCGTCCTTTTGCTTTCGTTATCCGCGTATCCTTCGGCGTCCCGTGACGAGCATTACGCGCGCCATGAAAAGGTAATACTTAGTCATCGAGGAGTTTCGATCGTTCATTCATAACCGAAAGATTCATAAATATTCATGAGTTTCATTGTCGAGCGACGAGGATGAGAGGAGGCCGGTCAGAAGTCGCGGGGTCGGTCATCGACTCTCGGGTCTTCAACCGCTAATTAAATGCGCGCAATAAACTTTCTTTTTCGGCCCCCTCCTCCCACTGGCGCGCGGCTCGCTCTCATCCCTTATCGCGGCGCCGTCGAGCTTTTAATAGATCCGAACGAGCGTGAATTGATGAGAGATGAGTTTTTTAACCCCAGCCCGCCGAGAACCGGTGAAGGAGGACGCGGCTCAAATGACAAGGACTCCAGGGCGCGATAACTTTCGATTATCTAATGGAACACTCCGCGATCGCAAGTGGCCGGACTCCTCCTCGCGCGGATTGAAGGTAATTAAGATGAAAATCGCTCGGGTCCTCGATAAATCGCGCCGATCGTGATGCACATTGAATTATCGTCGTTTCATAACTGAATAAAGAATTTTTTTTTATTATTATTTCTGCATTCCACATCAAATTATAACGGTTAGTTAAACACGAAGTGTATGCTAATGTAACATATTAATCGCTGCGCATAATATATAACTTTTCAGAATTACGAAACTGCCTGTAAATCATTTTGTCTCGACATACAGCTTGACGGAATTTACGCGGTGCAGCGAATTCAGTCAATTGCTCACGACGGCCGGTTGCGATACATTGTATTACTTCGACGAAAGAAAAAAGCGCGTAAATCCATTAGAACCCGCGTATAAATATTTCATAACGAGCCGCGGCAGAGTAGCTCTCTCGGGCGATTATTGTACCGAACGCGGCGAAAGTGCGACGCAGCGTCGTGGAAGGTGCGACTCTCAGGTGTCGCTCCCGCGACGTTTTGAAATTGACGGCGCGCGCGTGTTTCCACGTTTCATTAGCGCGCGACTGATCAATTGCCTGAGATAAATCGCGCCGACTCGAGCGCATCCAGACTTGCGCAAGAGGCTTCGATTTCTCGGATCCGATCGCCGCTCAGATTGGACGAGCCACCGACTCTAATTGGTATTTCAGAAGAGCCGCGGCTTTTCTGGGACTGGGAAAACTCATTTCTCCGCTTAATTATAATCTCGCGAGATGTTATGAAGACGCACGACGGCGGGACGCCTGGCAGATTAATGGCTCGGCGGGAGCGAGGAGATTTCGTGGAGAGTGCGTTTTAATGGCTATGGACGTGTGGATTCGGTGAAGTTGGATGGTTGACGGCTACTCACGCGGATCCTCGTAAGAATTTTGATTAGCCTTGGCAAGCACAATTCTCTCGGAGTCGCCCTTGCCGATCGGCAGTATTTCCCCTTTCCACGGCCCCCACGTCTGATCCTGGTGTCCGTCCGGGCGAGCGCTTGGATCCGCCGTTGATTCGCTGTACTGCGCTGCTGAAAAAGTGAAGGATTGATTAATTTACCGGTTGTTTGATTTATTCTGATTTATAAGTGCTCGATACGTTATAAATTTTTGCAAATTGTGTAATGATTAATCAAAATATTTTTTCCAATTCATTTTTATTGATTGTATTAGCCACTTTGATTGATTAAATTCAGAGATTCCGATGGTATCGTTAAGGCGCGTATCGGAATTTCCGCGCGGACTATCGAAAAGTCACTTAACGTTCATTTAAGAGAGGAAAAAATCGAGCTAAAAGCAATTAAATTTTCAGCTCGAACAGCGGAGAGATATACAAGAGGCAGTTTGTTATTCAATCTGTTTACAAGTGACCCGCGGCCAACCTCCCCAGACGTTATTAACGATCGAAAGCCAGGAGCGAGTTTTACTTTTGTCGACACGAGGTATATTAGCATAATCGTCCGCACGAACTCGATCCACTAAATTTCCGATCGGCACAAAGACCACAACCTGATCGCTTTTCTTGCTCGCGCCGCTCGAGCAGATCGAACGGTACTTTTGCGCAACGTACAATACGCTTGGCGGTGGCTCATGGAATGTTTGCATTCCGCGGAAAGAGAGAAAAAACGAAATCATTGACGAGAAGCGCTAAGCGAGGCTTCGCAAGAGTCTATCCAGTGTTTCTTAATCGGGAAAAATCGCTGTAAATTACGGTTTTTATGGCAGGCGTATTAATATGTCGAAGGTCGCGCACAGTAGAGGTATTCAGTATTGGGATTATAAAAAACGAAAACGTTTTCGCGAATATGCATGAATGAAAAAAGAAAACATTTATTTTCCGAAGAGAGCCTGCATCGGCACCGCGTATAATGTCCTTTCTCGGCGCTGAAGAAGGTGCCGGCGCGCATCGCCGAAAAGGAAACGGTTGTCCCGTTCGCCTTTGTCGTTATTTATTCTAATTGCAGCGACACATTTTCAAAGCAGCTTTTACTCTCCTCGACGGGCAGAGACGCGCGGGATAAAAGAGCTAATAGCGCGATAAAATCTCCCGGGGAGAAAACCGCAACCTCATAATGTTACGGTATATCGCCTTGTACACAAAGCAAATTGCTCGTTTATTTATTCCTCAATTAACACATTTTTAGCGCCGATGTCGCAACGCCGAACGACCTGTAAAGTCGCGCAGATGAGCCGTTCGGCCGCCGCGGCTGTCGACGATTTTTCGTAATGCACCGAATGATCGCCCGATGTTTTTACAGGCCCATAAAGCGGCGGAGGACTCGCGGAGGCTCCCCCCGTAAAAATCGGTAGGAGTTTATTTTACAACCGAGGCATCGGCGCGGTGACTAACTCGCGAGACATTGAGAGGCCCCTTTCCCGACCTTGGCACGGTACAATAGTGCTTCTCTCCAGATGCGACTTTTCCCCGTGCCGAGGCCGAGGGCCAGAGGCGATTCTGCTATCGCGCGAAATGAGGCGCCGCGGCTAGGATAGACTCGATCTCATTCTGCGAATCGATTTGCGGAACCTGCACTGATCTCCTCGAGACTGACGGCGAGATCTTGACGTATTGTCTTACAGACGCGGAAGAGCACGTGTAGGTACGCGAGGAATTTAAAATTTCCGATGTCTGCGATTGTGACTCGAGAAAAAGTGTCGATACTTCTTCGTGATGCCTAATTGACGAATGTTTTCATTAAAAGAGTATATATAGTGAAAAAAAAGGTCAGTAATCGCAAGTAACGATTAGTTGTTTCAACTAATATTTGGTTGAAACAAATAAATGTTGGTTGAAACAAGTAGTAAATGTTAATTAAAACAAGTACCTAATTGGTTACTTGTGATTACTTTACTTTTGCCTCACTATAGCAGTAATAGCGAGTGTTTTTAAACCTTCAAAACGACCATAAAACTGGGTAAAAAAAAAATCTTTGTTTCGACTAATTGTTACTAATACATGTATAACGTATTTTTTTTACAACGAGAAATGAGACCTTCAATTTTGAATTATAAATGCCTTATAATTTTCTTTCAGTAAAAAGTTATTACAGATAGTACTAAAGAAAATTCGAAATTCTCGTGTTTGTTCAAACCGAAATTCTCGTATACAAAAGAACGAGGAAAGAATATCGCCTTCGCAGCGAAAGTTTTTTACGTCGAGGAGGAAAAGTTTTAAAAGTCATCCGCAGCTTATAAATTGCCATATACAGTGATTTCCCAATAAATTATTTCAGATGTTCCAGTACGCAAGGGATGCCGGAAGCGCAAAAGCGAAATGCCGTATCAACGAAAAAAAAAAAGCTATAGGCACATGATAACGCGGAGAAAGTGACCGAGCAGTTGTTCGACAGGGCGGCTAAGTATAATATGTAGTATCGCGCGCGCGCGGCGGGGCGCGAAAAAGGACTAACAATGGACCGAAGGTGACAAAAAGTCGCGCATAATACGCTCAACTCGGCGAGATTAGATAGTCGCGGCAGATTTGCCGGACTGCCGGGCGTAAAATTCGAATTCCCGGCGAGCCGCGGGAGCATGTATACCTACAGTATGCAAGGACGTCGGCCGAAAAATCGGAATTCCCGCCGCCTGTCGATGCATACGCGGGCGTAATTCGCGCGGCGCAAGTTCCTATTTGCAGCGGGGATCGGTATTGCTCGTTTGATATCGGTCGACTGATTTATCGCCACATCTATCGGCCGAGGTATGTACCCCTGTCGTGCGACGCTTTTTAAGAAAATTCGTTTACTTGCGCAATTTTGATTTGACAGGGAAACTGCGCGTAGTTTATACCGTCATGAAAATTTAATCGCGTCGCTTGTATACAGTTGTTTATATAAAAAGAAATTTTATTCGTCTCAATAAATCCTTTTATACAGCTTTACAATAAAGAAACATTTTAAATAAGCATATATAAGCGTACAAAAAAAAAGAAGATATATACTCAAATAGAATCCTTAAAATTTTAAAGTTACATCATTTTCGAAGCGAATATCCGAAATTTAAATATTGCCGAGAGGCGAAGTAAATGAAGCGTTTGCATAAGGTGCCAGGCTCGCGGATTCGATCGGTCTTTAAATTTCTGAAAAGCGATGCTTTAATCCTCGTCAATATAGCGGCGGCCAGTCCGTCGAGAGTCGAGCCGAGCGCGCATGCTCGGTGCTCGCTCGGGCAGCGTTTAATTTTAACTCGCAAAGTTTATCCTTTCGGCACGCGCTTCTCCAATTGTTGCGCGCAGATCGCGGCCGAAGCAGACGCAAACGACTTATATATACCTGAAAGAGAAGGAGAGAGGGAGAGTTAAGTCTCGGCGTTGTTCGAGCCGGTCCCGACGATATGCGGCAGTAAATTGCCAAAAATAACACGTTAAAGGCTAATCGTTACCAGACGCACGGGCCCTTTGTTATCCGAATTGAAAGATGTTTTGCGTTCGTTTACACGCCTCGCAGCTTTTCTCCCCAACCCGTAAGCTCGCTCCGCTTCTTGACAGACGCGAGGTCGTTCGTTCGCTAAGCGATTTATCGCTCATTCTCAAATGCGTGGAGATATCTTTTACTTTTTTCTTTATCATTTTCATTTAGCCGCTTTGTTCGAGCAAAGTATACAATTTCAATAAAGCGTCGCTGCATATTTTTCTTGAGCCCTCCCGAAATATTTTTATAATAAACTTTATGGCCGTTGTCTCTTAATTTTACAACTGTTATGTAATTCAATGCCCGGATTACATTTTGATAGCCAATAAATTTGGAGAAAACACTGAATAAACAACAGGGCGGACAAGAAAACACACTCGTATCCAAAATAAAGGAAACACAATGGTCTGCATACCGTGTATCAGAAAAAAAAGAAAAGAAAAAAGAGCGCGATAAAAGTGGCGAAATATCCGAACTAGAAAGCTCGCGTGGATTTACGCGTACACAGCGCCGGTCACTCGTGAAAAATCGCCGGTGAAAGTTGAGTTACGACGTAAACAAAGCTCGGGCTCGGCTGATCGATTCCAGAAGAGCGGGGGCGCGCGCAGCCTTGGGTGGGTCCAAGGGCCGTCGCTCTATTTCGAGAGGCGCTCCGCGCTCGGGGTTACAAATCGGCTTTGTTCTTATACTCACGCCGCCCCCCCCCCCTCCTCCTCCCTTCGCTGGTTGGATGTTATGATAAGCTACTCGGATACTTTGTTTCCCTTCGGGCGAATTTACGCCGAGCGGCGGCCTCGGCGCGTCACGCTTTATTTTTGACATTTTCTTTTTTCGCGCCGGAGGGCGAGGAGGAGGGTGCGCGCGCCGGAGCTTCCGCTTCCTCGACGAGTCGGGGCTCCGACCTCCTCGATTACATCTAACGGCTAATGGGCAATTTCACCTCGTGCCCGAGAAGATAAGGGCTGATCGAAGAGCGGAATCTTTTATTTCTGCCCGCTGATGGAATTAGCTATAAAGCCACGCGCGCTGGCGCTCATGCATCTGCGGACGAGTAATTAGATCGGCCGGCTGATAATTGATTGAAGTTTGTCGGTCATTCTTTTTTTTTGTTGCGGAGTCGGATTGCTTCGTAAATTGCTTCTGCTTCTCTGTGCACAAAAAAAATTTGAGTGTACGTCCAGCATGAAACTGCGCCCAAATTAGTTAGCGATTTTAATGTTAGCAATTAGCTTTTTCCAGTTGCGAAACTTCCGTGGCATTCTTTAAGGTCAGGAAGGATTAGAAACCTAAAAATGATAAAATATTAGTGCTTGTTAGTAACTACATAGTACTTATTGTTGTAATTAAAAATATTTAAAGAATTAATGTTGTTAGTCGTAAAGAAAATGGTTTTAAAAAAGTTTAACATATAATTATAGTTTCTGTTCTATGGTTTTTACATCTTTACCATCTAAAATTGAATTATAGTGAAAAACTACCAAAATTAGTAAAATATCACTAAAAATTGGAGAGAAAAGATTCACTCTTTAATGATTAGCGGCGCTATTTTCACTAATTATATGTAGTTTTTCACTAAATCAACTTTAGAAGAAAAACTAATTGCAGTAGATTTTTGCTTCTTTTATCCGAATGAGAAGCGTAAATTATCCAAAGTTAAATTAGTAAAAACCCACACTGAAAAAAATTTAGTAATTTTAGGTAAATATTTACTTCAATAGCACTTGTTAAATATTCCTTTGAATCAGCCAAATATTTCTTTAAGACTAAATGAATTTATTTGTTTCTAAATAAATTTAGCAGTTTCAAAAATATAATTACTCGATATAAAGAAATATTTAACAAGTACTATTGAAGTAAATATTAACTTAAAATTACCAAACTTTTCTCTCAGTGCACTACAATTAATAATAAGTATACACTAAATTATAATAATTATTAGACACAGTTCCACAATTTACTGCTTTTAACAGATTTTCTCGTATCCAACCAAAGACAAAATTTTTTTATCCATCATGATCTCGTGAATAAATTTTAATGAATGTTGCTGATAGATCAGTCGAGCATTCGAACGACCAGTGACTTAGTGGAAAAAAAATCCAGGACGTGCCTAGACCGTGCACAGGCAAGAGCCAGATAAGCGATATACTTAGAAGTCGCTAATGTCGCGCGCTGCAGAAAAAAAAATCGCTTACGCGGACCACTGGGTAAGGGTAACCCAATACGCGCTCACGCACGGGAGCCCCGAAGCCTTGGCAGTGAAAAAAGAAGTGCGCCCCCGAAGGGAGGAGGGTATTCTAGGTATACGCGCGTCGCGGCACGTCAAGGAGTTAGTGACGTGCTTTATCCTCTTAGCGGCGCGTACGTGACACGTAGGCGCGTGCGACCAGCCGCGATTTGGAATTCGGACACGTGCAGCCGCGGATTCCTTTGTCGTGCCCGAGCCGCGATCGGCTAATGAGATAGCGCCGAGCTGATGCGAATTCTCGGAGCTTGTGCGTCTAGGACGACGGTAGCCGTGACGGCGGGATCGCGAGTCTGAGTCTGAGTTTTTTGACAGTCTCGTTAAATTTAAATATGATTTTATTCCGATTGGCTAAGTTTGTTGTTTTTTTTTTTTAAATAATAATTTTTTTTTAGGGGGTTAAGAATGTATTCAAATGTTCTATTCTAAATCAGAATCTGAGAAGCCTGCAGGTATTTCAGGAGTATTTTATAATTAAAATGATCAATGATCATTCTATCGAAGAACGTGGCAGTAAGTTTTTTTTTGGAATAAATAGCAATATGGCACTGTTGCACTAATTTGCATTCTATACTAAATTTAGAAAAAATATGGTTTAATTATTTGCGATTGATTTCAAACAATGTGTCTAATGAAGATAATTTTTACTACCTAACTGCAATGCTAATAATGAAATGAACTTGATGACAATCATAAAATGACACTGTGAAATTTTTTAGACTGTTTAGTATATCACACTTGGATTCATAAGTTAATATAAAAATCTTCTATTAAAAATCGTTTTATTCTTCCAACGAATTACCTTTCATGTAAAGTCACTAATAAATAATAAATGAATAATTTAAAAAAACATTTGCAATTAGACGATGAATTAAAAAATTCTAAATTAATCATTAATTTAAAGATAAAAAATACGATGAAGATTTCCATACCCGCGCAGACTACACTCTTAAAAATTTTGTGTAAAATAATTTGTGTAAAACTTCAATTTACACAAAATTTTGTGTAATTTTTTTATCTTTACTAACTTAGTGTAATATATGTAACACCTACATGCTACATTACAGTAATAATACAATAATTACAATAATACAAAAATAATAAAATAATAAATACAAATATAAGTACAGTAATAAGTGTAATAATACTAATGTTTGTGCTGATAGAAATATCAATTTTTGTATTAAGTTACATATGAAATAAATGAACTTGCGCGAGAGCTGATTTTACACAAAATTTTACACAAAGTCGATTTTACATAAAATTTTGTGTAAAATAGGCAAATTCATATTTAACACAAATTTTGTGTAAAATAGCAATATGATTTTTAAGAGTGTATAGACTTATAAAAAAAAGTTTAAATTCATTCCCCTCCTCGTGCATCTCTCACGCGCGTCTCACCTCAGATAACGCGTATATATACGACGCGTTACGAGCTAAAATCCTGTAAGTAAGCGTTCGCGGAGTCTCCGATAGTGCGACGCCCAGATCTCGGCCTAAGGAGCGCAGAGTCTCGGGTGCGGCCGCGACGGCAGCGTTGACCCGCAATTTGTCCATACAGCTGAATTACGACGCTGCGCTCATATACGTATATATATTACGTGCTGTGCAGGGGAAAAACTGGCAAAGTGGCGCGTCTCGACATTTTTCGCGAGGACGCCAATCGGCGGCCGACGTGCCACTGACTCCCCGGTCCCTCTCCGGTTTCACTTTTGCATGCGGCTCGCCGGGTAATACTGCCGACGATCTGTTATAAGCCGAAGTGTACGTGTTTGGTGCGCGGCTTGCAAGTCGCCGCGGTACCTTTCGATTTCTCACGGGGTCATGTCTTCTTCTCTCGAATAGTAACCGGAAATGCTGGGTTTTGTTTATATTTATACTTTATTTCAATTGATACTTTTTTTTTTATATTACTACTATTTTTTTATATTATTCACGACTGAGAGTTAATTCGTTGATGAAAGTCTAATTATTCTGAAAGATTATGAACACGTTTGAATTAAAATAATTCAATTTAAATGTAATTAAAGAATATACTAAAAACGTACTCCTATATTTCAGACTAAAAGTCACTCGATAAACTTTAATGAAATTCGTTATTCGCTACACCTTTTAACAAGCAATTTACGCCGTAAATCACAGATCCTTAATTAACGCGCGAAATAAAATGATCTCTCCGCTGCGCAGTAGTATAATGAAAAAGATCTAAGCAAAGACAAAAGCCTCTTAAAATAAAAAGTTTGGCGTGTCTGCACCCAGTAAGCTAAGGTCCCGTTACGCGTTTAGCAGCGTGAAACCAGAGAAAGAGAGAAAGAGAAAGAAAGATAAAAAAAATAGAGAAAAAAGAAATGTGAAAGAATCCGGGCCGATTTCCCATCGCACCCTTGCACTTGGCACGCGAGGCTCGATGCCGGCGTATCGGCGGCGTCGCCGCGTAATTGATTCGTCACGCCTTCCGTTTAATTACCGCTGCGCGGGACTTTCTTCCTGCATGCGCACGCGATTCGCCGGACCTGCAGCGGAGTGCACACAGGCGCCGTCGACTTTTCTCGCGGCCCCCTCCGGTCGCGGAGGCGAAGTCGCCGTGACTGGTTTGCCGCCCATGCGTCTCCCCGCGGGATTTTTCCCGCCGGGACGAACGCACGCGAGCCGACAGGTTCGCCGTGTTCCTTCTCGCTTCGTCCCGGGAGACTGGGCTTTTGAAAATTGAATTTTCGCCCGAGCGCGAGGGCTCCGAGATAAGCTCCGCACGAAGCGAGCACTTTTTATTCGAACGCTCTTTGCGCGCCTGAGTTGCATTGCGGTGCTTCGAGAGAGGCGAGGGGAGAGCCGATGAATAATCGAGAGGAGGGAGAATAGCGCGATGTAATTAGAAGATAATGGCTTCGATTGTAATGATATGTGGGCTCCGTCATTATTCAATTAGAGATATTGAAAAGTCAAATTTTATTTGTTAATCGAGGCACTGCTTGCACGCTGCACCGGGGAGCATTGTACTGGTGCGTTTATAGCGCGTAATTCAATTGGCGTGCTTTAATTGGCGCTCATTTCTTAGATTACCGTTTAGAGAGTTTTATAACAGTGTAAACAATCTATCGACTGATTTCAGACTGAGTCACGCCGGGGATGTAAGGATTTTGCAACGATAATAAAGAATTATGAAACGAATTTATGCTGCGTTATTTCGAAGTCGCTGAGAAAACAAATATTCTACAAATGTAATAACGTAATTAAAAATAACTCTGTGTACGATTTACGGAGGATATAAACAAACAATACGTCATTATCGGAAACGCTGTTATTATTTAACTTATCCACAAGGAGTAATAGGAAAACTTTGCAGTTTTTTTTTTTTTTTTAAACTGCACCGATCGTTTTATTTACTCGATTGGTTTTGTATACTATACGCGGCACATTCACCTTTCTATAGTCGATTTTCACATCACTTGAAGAATTTTACATCTCTTAAATTCGGTATTTCTTTCTTTCTTTTTTTTTTTTTAAACATCGTTAATGGAGATCCTTAATGTCCTCTAACAACTTTCTAATGCCTCGTTATTGCGGTTTACGAGGCTATAAATTATTTTTTTCAACTATCTCGATGTTGCAAAATTGTTAGTTATTACCCTTATTCCACTGGCGCACTAAGAGGCTAAATATAAATTTAATAAGCGACAAATAGCGTCACCTTCATCGCCCTATCCAGTCAATATTTATGCGGCCAATTAAGTTATTAACAAAAATTTATAGCAGCGAAGTTCATTATTCACTGCGGAGCTGCAATAAACATATCGAAAGTTAAACAAAATCCTACCCATCGAAATAAAAAAATATATATACATATATTGCGTTGAATTAAAAACTGGTCTTACCTAACTCGTCCTGTATCTACTTACACCAAGCATATCTCATCCGATAATTAATTTCTTTCTCAACTTAATTTACTATCTATACAAAAAATGAGTACTAATAAAAGAAAGTACAAGTGTACATGGAGAAAAAAGTTCTAGTAAAAATTACTATATATATAGTAATTTTTAAAAAACAATTTACTATTTTTTAACGCAGGGCAGACTCGACAAATAAAAAGTGTTACTAAAAAGTATATGGTAAAAATTGCAAGTCTTTCAAGTAAAATTTACTGTGAGTTCAGCAAAATTTACTAAAAGTCTAACAAATTTTACTACAACTTTTAGTAAAATTTGTTTATCTGTCGAGTCTGTCCCAGCGTTACCAAAGAGTATAGTAATTTTTTTCTCCGTGTACAAATAAAAATGAAAAAAAAAACTCACATTCATCGCGTCGCGTGGTCTGCAGCAAATCCCTGCCGAAGATCTGTTGCTGGGGGTGGGAGCGGGTGGTGGCGTTGGCCGGTCTCCCGAGGGCCGTGGCGGTGCCGCTCGAGCCGCTCCAGAGCACGGCGAGCAGCGCCACCAGGAGCAGTATCGCCAGGCCGACGGCGATCTCGGCCAGTCGGTGCGTCGCGCAGCTCCTCATCCTCGCCAGGTCTCGCTCGGCTGTGGCCCGCTGCTGCTCCTCCTTCGCCTCTTTCGCCTTCTCCCGATCTCCTTCTCTCTCTGTCGCTCCTCCCTTCGCTCGCTCTCTCTCGCTCTTCCTCTCCCTCTCTTCCTCGTTCCCGTGGACTTCTTGCGCTGCACGGCTCACGTGTCCCCCCTGGAAAAGCAGGGCCGTTTTAGATATCGCGCGCTCGCGGAGACGGGAATAGGCACACCCGAGAGAGAGGCTCGAACGAGCGCCGGCTATTTTTAGACTTTTCGCTAGCCGTGTCCGCGAGCTCTCGTTGTATATATATACACGCCCTGGACGCTTGAGGGCTGATTGCTTTTGACCGACCTTTTCGTATACGACCGTCCGCTCGGTTAGCCCGTCGCTTCGAATTAGGACGGCGATCCTTCGGCTTTTCAGCGAGAAAAAGAACCTTTCCTTATATTTCTTCTTCTTTTTTTTCTCATTATTTTGCTTGTGGGAACGAACGCTCTCGGATCACGTCTTATTTTAGCTTTTCAATTAATGCTCGATTTTTTATTATTTTCTTTTCTTTTTTTTATAAAAGTGTATATATTATTGTTTTTTTTGCGGTCTTCGTGTACATGTATCCTTGTTAAGATCATCGAGGTTCTTTTTTTTGAAAGATGAAACGAATTTTCTGATAAATTTTATTTACTTAGAAGTATTAGGAAGAACGTTTCTCTCGTAAATCAAAATTATTTAAAATTTGATGTTTATAGTGACACATTCACAGTAGTAATTAATTAACTAATATAATTAGTGCGAGACACTTTTGACTTAGAGGCGTCATCGAGAGAAAATTAAATGATTTCCAACAGGATACAACATACATTAATAAAAAAAATAGATAAATAAAAATTTTTAAAACGCATATCATTGACAAATCGCGTGTAGCATTAGCAAGTTAGTAATCACTGAGTATTAATAAAATAAAAAAATTTACCAAGTAAATAAACGATCAATGAGACGTTCTCTTAATGAGAGAAGCTTTCATCTCGTACATTGGTTACGTGCAGGTAGTTCGCTGGACGCGTACATCCGCATCAAAACGAAATTCTCATTTTCTCCGCACTCGATGGGATGTTACAAGCCGCGCCATTAAGATCATCTTACCCGCGATACTTTGTCGGGAGTTATACCAACACGATGTTTCTAGCGGACTACGCGCAGGCAGCGCGTAGTCCCGACTTTTTTTTACTTTCGACTCGCTTAATCCCCTTTTGATTACCCGCGCAAAATTACAACTTGTCAAGAGGCATCAGCGGCGCTCGCGCATCGCGTTTCACGACGAATGACTCCTCGTGCATTATGTCCGCCCTCCCGAGGCAGCGAATGAAAAAATAAAAAAGACAAAAAAGGACAGTAGGGGAGAATTCCTCGTCTAATTGAAATCTCGTGTATTAAATTCTTGGCGCTCAAGCCAGTCGTGCGATTCCTTCTCTTCCCAGAATAATTAGCATTAGGGCGCCTTCCTCCCTCTTCGTCTCTCGCATTCAATCTGTCCGCGTACTCTCATTCACCGAGGACTTTTATTTCGCTGAAGCGTTACATTTGCGGATGTTACAATACTCTTTCTCTAGTCGATTATAATTTTACTACGACCTTTTACGTTTGTTAAATGAAATTGCGATTGATCGTACACCTTTTTTTTTATCCCCGCATAAACAAAAGTACACGTTACGAACGATCTTTTACAAGCTATACATACATAATTTGTTTCGTTTCTATTGTAATAAAGAGAAAAAGCGCCGCTCGTCTGAGCGAGAAACAAAAGCTTTCGCGACTGTTTGCACAACTGCGGCGAAACGCGTGACAATAGTACACTACGCTCACAATGCAGGCTTCTCGCGCGAGTCACTGCGAAAATTCACGTGCAACGGGTATATATATTATATACCTCGGGCGAGACGATCCCAGGGCGATGATCCTCGATCGACGGTTGTCGCGGTGCCGGGCGCAGCCCTCGTGGATCATCCTTGCCGCGGTGTTGCGCACATCGGTGGGGCCCGCTTAGCGGAGCCGAAGGGACAATCCAATTATCCTTCTTCCACGCTGCTCTGGCGGCGGCGCCGCGGGAGCCGAGATCTCCTCTTCCGAGACGCTTCCTCTCGCCTCGCTCTGCTGGAGACCTCCTCTCGACTTCTCTCGGCGCTCCTCTTGTTTTTCGGCGGGTCCGCGCGGGTGTCGAGTGACGAGGCGTTTATGCGTGGCTGAGAAGACAAATTGAAAAGCGATGTTCTTTTAAGAGATGCATTTTTCAAAGGTGAGGTTTCTCTTTATCTTTTCTTTTTTTCTTTTTTTACAACGTGAGACTCGGATCGAACGATATGGAATTTCGGGAGTGTGCTTTCGACGGGATAGAAATTTCTGCGACTGCTGCAACAGATTATCATCGGTAGATGCGCGGCTCTTTAAGTTCCTCCGAAATAATTGGCTGGGAGAGAACATGTGAGTAGTAGCGAGCCTGAAGGGCGCAAAAAGGTTAATCGTTTCGTCGAAGTGGAATTTGTTAAGTGAAGGTCACGGTGATAATTCTTATTCTGCGGCGAGAGGAGAAATGTATACTGCCTGCTTGCGAGTGCTTTTTTTTCGACTCCCTGGTTCTCTATTAAAGAAAATTGCTGCTTCTAGCTGAGTTACGCAGTTTCATCGTGTATCGTCTTTGACACTATTAGCTGAATGAAAAAATTCTGTTACATTTTTTTTTTCTGGATAAAATACTTCTTTAGGCTGACTCAAGTAAAAATAAGAAAAATACAGTTGCATTTATTTATCTAAGTTTTCTCTGGCCCTCTCTGACCAAATAAAAGTGGCTCTAAGAAAAACAGAAAATGGATAAGGATGAATAGAACTTACTCAGCGTCGTCCAGCGGCTCTTAGATTCCGGCAATCGAGCGCAAAGTGCCGAGTCGAGCAGGCACTTTGGGGCATTGAACGACAGCACGAGGAATCAAACAAAAAAAAAAAAAAAAAAAAAAAAAAAAAAAAATCGGAGGAGCGGTTCACTCTCTTCCCGCTGGGATCACTCACGGAGTAAATCCCCTCATTTCCATGGTCCACTCGTAAAACAGCGCAGCCTCCTCCCCGCGGAATAATGCGATCTCCGTCCCGCGGGTCCTCCCGCTCTTTCTCTCTCTCTCTCTCTCAGTCACTCGCACACTCCCCTATCTGCGGTGGTTTTTACCTCGCTCGGAATCTTTCCTTCGCCTCCTTCTCATCTGGTTCGTCCGCGGCTGCCTCTCCTCCGTCACTGGCGGCGATGCGGCCCTTTTTTGCCGCGGCGACTGCTCCTCGGCCTGCAACAGAAACGCAGCCGCATAATGCGTTTACTCGGAACTTAACGGTAAACTTCTTTTTTCGGTTTTTATCGCCGCGCCAAGGTGTGCGCGCCCGTGAACGCGAGCTTTGTGGCGGCTTGTTTCTTTCTTTTTTTTCTTTTTTTTTTTAGTTCCTCCGACGCGAGCATAATGCCACCGGGAGATAAAAAGAGGGCGAGCTTAAAGAGACGCGGGGCAAGCGGCACAAGAAGCGCTTTCAAGGTGTAGCTTGGTAAACAGTCGCAGGTGGGCTTGTACACCGGCTTGCATCTTGTATGAACGTGCCTCTTGTCCGCTGGCCGGTTGTAATACTAATTTATTCGTTTGAAGTCTAGAAAGTTTTTTTTTACAAATCGTTGCATTATATATGGAATACCCTTTTTATCCTGCGCCTTTTGCATGACATTCGTTCTTCGTACTTTTATGCAGAGGCGTGCGTAAAGTGTGCATTTATTTTTTCATACACTAATTACTATGTAAAACGCGGACAAAAAGCTGGTAGTTAAAGAGCACAACTATACGAAGGATAGTTATTTTTACTAACATAAAATCGTTGCATCAACTATTTTCAAGTAGGTAAAGTAACTAATTTACAGTTTCGCAATATAACCAATAAAGTAGTTACAAGAACTATTTCAAATAGTTAAAACTACTAATCTACCATTACTTAATGCAAGGAATAAAAATTGTTATAACTATTTCATGAACTTAGAGTTATAAATTTGCATAAATACATGTGAGTGTATTTAGTTAAGCTGGCGCATCTGTGATGGTTGGTGTAACTAATAGAATTATTACTGTTACCAATTAATTGCTTGCTGTAATAAAAAATCGATAGTTATCGCAACCAAAATAAAAATAGTAGATGTAATGTTACTAAACTTTTGCATAGTTACAGTTACTAATTATTTTTTCAGCAATCTAAGAAAGAAATTGGTTATTCTTACCATTACTATTCAATTACTAATTATGTTGGTAACGTCAACTATTTGCGTTTACTTGTGCTTTCTTAACTAATTTTTGTAGTTGCGGTAATCAGCTTTTTTTTTCGTGAAGATTTTTTCTGTATTGTTTATCCGCCCTTTTAATGCGTCAGAATACATCAGTTCACTTTACACTTTACACGAGAAATTCAAATCGTGCGCGAGAATCGTAAGCTCACCGTAGTAAGATATAAGCATCGCAATAATTCTGTCTGTCATTATTTGATTTCTCTAATCGCGATGAGGTCACATTATAAATTAAAGAAATCAATTTCAATCGAGTGAATCATTAGCCGTACAAATTGTCGGCTCAATCGGGAATAAAGTGAGAACGAAGAGTGTGTACGCCCACCTCGTTCCGTTCAAATTTCTCAGCGACGCGGAAAAAAGTCGACGATTAATCAGTCCTGCCGAGTGGCGAAAGTCCATAAATCGGCCGCACTGGCAAGCCTCCCCGATCGCAAAAAAAGCCGCGCGAGCTGCTCCAATTAGGCGCGTATACTCAGCCACAGTGTGATATTTTTAATCCAGCGTTTAGACGCTTCGGACGGGCGCGACAAAAAACAAAAAAAAAATCCAAAAGCGACAAAAAGCGTCGCGCGACCGTTAGACGAGCCTTTTCGCTGAACCACGGCGGGTTCATCGATCGGCACGTGCTGTTCAACGGGCGACTTTTTGGCCGATGACGCCGGGGGGCGGAAAATCCGCGTCTGGCGAGGTGCGAGCGTTGAAAGGTTGGAGAGTTTACGGTGCGAGCTTGGCAATCGTCGAGTGAAAAACGAGCCGGCGCCGGGGCGACAATGCGCCCGATCGGATGCGACGCGCGTCCCGCCAATTACCGCGCGTGCGCGGCCTTTGTCGTACGACGATTCCCAGACGATCGGCGAGCCGGACTCGAGCGACGACGCGTCTGGGTTTCGAAGTTCCTCCGTCGCGCTATTATCGTCAATGAGTCTTCTCAACATTGATAAAAGTTTCATCAATTGTATACTGTGTTAATGTAAAATTTTTTAAAATTTTTTAAATGTACACTGAGAGAAATGTTTAGTAAAAATTACTGTTTTTCTTGTAAAAATTACTATACTGTATGGGAAAGTGGTTAGAGACTGCAATTATGAAAAAAATTACCATACTTTATAGTAAAATTTGCCAAAAATATAATAAATTTTTCCAGTCAGTATTGTATTACTGTATTTATATGACAAATTTTACTGCACAGTATTGTAATTTTTTTCATAATTGCAATTTTTTTATTTTTGTGCATAATTTTTACTACTTGCAGAACAATGTCACGTTAAAAATTACATATGCACTGAGGAAACGTATTGAATAAAAATTTGTATCTATTTCGGAAGGTGACCACAGACTGGACTCTCCAGATAAATGTTATCATACTCTACAGTAATTTTTACTGCATATTCAAATACTAATCAGTAAAAGTTTAAAATTTACTATATTTAAAACAAATTTTACTGTAGAGTATGGTAATTTTTATGTTAAAGTCTAGTCTACGGTTGCATTTCCATACAGATAGTAATTTTTAAAATATTTTTTTCGCAGTTAGTATAGTCTTTACTGAAACAAGGGAAAATTCGAAAAATAAAAATAATTAGTAGTATAATTAGTAGCAAATTTTACTATAAATGTAGTGACATTTTATGTAACTACTTATATAGTAATTAAATTCAATTTAAATGTATTTTAAATTTTAGTAGTCATTATAGTAATTTTTTTTATTTCACGAATTTGTTCTTGTTTTAATAAATGCTATAGTAGTGTTTAATATTAATTTTGTCTCCGTGTGAATAATCAAGAAAGTTAGAAATAATACGACGAGCTTGAAAAATGTAATTCAGTAATTTTTCACAAATTTTCAGAGCTCATGCCAAATCTACTAATCTACTATGTTAACACTTAAAATTAAAGAAATTTTACTGATTTACATTTCCAGACTTTTTATTATAAATTACGCGCAATTTAATTCTATTTAATGATCCAGTGATATAAGGTGTATCTGACTTTTAATTTATTACAGTAGTTTAAATTTCTGACCGATATAGTAGAAGCTAAAATTAGAAGCGTAGAGTTGACTTTTGTGAAGACATTCATTCTCATTCAGACTGAGGCCTCCCTGACTCTAATGAAGAAATTTAGCTGTCCAAGCGAATGTTTTCCTTGTGCATAAGAGACTACGGGTGCTTTCCGGTTCGCTGCTTTCATACTAAACTGACGGCGACGTCTGATTGATCATAATTTCCAGTGTTATCTCAGAAAACACAAAGCGCCAGCTTTTTCGCGCGGGGATAAATTAAACGGCGCCTGCGCGCGCACCGCAATTTCCCAATCGCTTTGCGCGCGCAGCGCGAGATGGGAAAGAAACGCGCCCAACAACAAAAGGAGGAGAACATAACGTAATGCGCGTATACAAGGCAATCCCATTAAATCATACGGAAAATCTAATGCGATAATAAATTACGGAACAATGACACGGCCTGCTGATCGCTGCGCCGGTTCGAGAGAAGGATTAGACGCTCGAACGCATAAAAAGCTCCTCCGAGCGTTATTTACATCGGTGCACCGCGCGTTTCGCGTTTTACTGGCCATAAATCCCCCATTGTCGGCGATGGAAACGACGCTCTCATCGGATAATCATAGGGATTGATTTTTTTTTTCTTCTTACTTTTTATTGTTTAATTAATATCGACCACGCGGCGGGCGATGGATCGAAAGGCTCGGCGTTTACGAAACGCGCGGCCGATCCTTCATCCGTGGTATAATTCGATTACGCGCCTTTAAAATTTTCGTCGACGCTCCCGTTCCTCGTTTTCCCGCCTTCTTATTCACGCTGCTCCTTTTCGTCGTCGACGAGAGGAAACGGCGCGATGATTTACCGTCGGGGCGGTTGGCGCGCGGCTGATTGATCGATTCGTCTGTCGCGACTCGAGGAAGAAAAAGGATAGAAGGAGAGCGTGGCGTGGTAAGCGGCTCGCCCGACAAATATAATGCGCGTGGGCGAACTCGGCGGCTTTTTTTCTCGTCCGACGTTCGGATCAATGGGAGAGAAGGAGATAAACGCGTATACCTGCCGGTAATCTGCGGGGAACGATCGCGGAGCGATTTTTTTTTCTTCTTTCTTTTAGCCTAGGCCATTGTAAATTGGACGAGCGGTCCGATGGAGGAACAATCCGAACCCGAGGGACGGTAATCACGGATTTACTATTCATCGTCGACTCGCGGGCTAGTTAGCGCAAGTCACTGGGAAGTAAGTGGAAGAGACAGTGGTCTAGCGGGTAATAGACGTTCTCGTCCCTCGAAATAATTTTATCGCTGTGAAATTTTAGTCTGGGGTACTAAACTGTAATCACCCGTCTCTTCCGCGAAGCGAGAACATTTTAATATGGATTTATTTGAGCAATGATTAATATTAATTTTTAACAAACAATAAACTTCATGACTGAGTCATTTTCAAGATATTTTTATGAGGACGTGACCATTAAGCCTATACCTCTTTTAGGATTAAAAAAGAAAAGAATTTTAAATAAACGTTTTTCTTCTATAAATGGATGAAAGATCAAATGCGATATAAAATCTTGTCACCGTGTCTTTAAATCCTCCCCTCGTGGAAAAGTAGAATCCATTAAAAAAAAGATTTGAAGTGGATCTAATGAGAAGACATTGAATCTTCAAATTTCTCTTAGACAGTGGGCAAAGTCAAGTGTAAAAAAATCACGTCCACGATCCATTCGTCTTCGGCTCCCTCCCCCGTGACTCTGGGACGATTGAATCCTATTTTGCATGGCGGTCACGGCTCGGCGTTGCCGATTCCACCGGAATTCGGATAGGCGAAGGACGCTACGCGATCAACCTACGTTATTATGCGATTTTATCGGGCGCGAGCGAATGCGAAGCTCGAGATCCCCTGCCAAAGATTATTTCGAGTATTGCACTCGCTTGTTGTGACTCCCGTTGCCCGGTTGCCTTTTTTTTTTCTTCTTTACAATGAGAGCGGCTCATCGGGGATTTGTCAAGCCCTGGCACCGAGTCAAATTCTCCGCGGCGGCGAAAGAACATATGACGCTTCCGGCGTGATTCCGTCGCGCGCGAGATTTACAGTCGTCGCGCTTTTCTTTCTTCTAATGTGTTTTCTTTCGCTTTCTTCGCGCGCGTCGCGTTCATCATCCCGGCGGTTTTCGGCTGATTATTCGCAGGCGCGAGCGGCTGGATGTTTCTAATGGTTCGGGCGATGGTCGGAGATGTAATTTTTTTCGCACGCTATTTATTTGACCGAGGTAACAGTTTGAAGATGAGTCAACGTCTAATTGCGAACGCAGTCGAAATTAACTCGAAGAAGGGAATTAGAAAATTGGGTCGGTAGAATTGTGGAGTAGTAAATTTTGAGGTGGCGCATGAAAATGTCTTTTTAACTTGATGAGCGCGAGGCGCAGAGGAGGCACACATGCAGGTACTTTAAAAGACATAAAAGAAACTTCGTACGTCCGATAGCAGAGCGGAAAAAGTTCGAGTACGTGTTAGTTTTCGTAAGAAGCTATATAATTTCTTGTCGGGGCCTGGGAGTAGCGTTCATTAACGGCGACATTTGATGATCCTAGGATTTAAGCACAGGCTTAAGTGCATTACACGCGCAAGAACATACATCAACTGTCAACTTTTTTTACGTGTACTTGCACTTTCCTCGGGATATACAAACATTCATATATCTCTCGGGGGAAAAATTCAATTTGTTTTACGATACGTCGTGTGAGAAATCGCACAAAAATTACTTACATTATTTCTTGTAGCTTTTTTTGCGCTGCAAATACACTTTAATTGAATGCACAATTTTCATTCAGACTAAACGAGTTAATCAGTATACAAAAGGTATGTACCAATGATAATTAAACTAACAATCACTTCTGCAGTTACACAATAGTTATTAAAAAATGTATTTAAAATTGAAAATAATTATCACAATTCAGTTTTAACGCGGACTTTTAACGCGCAAAAGAATTTTCCAAAGGCATTATTATGATCCTACGAGTTTCCAGTGCGTACAACTAGCATTATTCAAGAGTAATAAACGAATACGCGAGGAATAATAATGTAGCTCTTTCAAATCAGAATCAATTTCTCACTCGACTCAGCAAATTAATGACACTACACAGTCGCGTCTCCGATGCGAGCCGAGACTTTTCATCGACACCAGCGTCATTATACGTGCCAGTGTTTCGAGGAGAAAAAATGCCCCTTATCACTTAACACAAGAGAATATAATGTGCTCCGAGAGACACACAGTCGAGACGCGGGGACAAAGTATGACCGGGCGAGCTAAACATTGAGAAAAAAAAAAAAAAAAAAAAAAAACGCGAAAAGATGTCTCTTTGCGCGCGCTTTGCGTCATTCGCGCGAAATGAAAAATAAGAGGCGTAAATCTGTCGCTTTCGTTATGCGCTCGCGAGGCTCCGAGAGCTTATTTAGCTGCGCACCAACTTTTCTGCGGAGAGCCGGAGATAAGAGACGCGCGCGCATGGACGATATGAAAATTTCATGCTCGATACTTAATTAATTTCACGAAAAATTCGGACTTTTACATGCCCTATCGACTCTCGTCCGCGAGCGCATATTGCACACAATAGGAAATTAATCGTGACGTTCTCTTCATGGATAGATTGATCTTGTCTTGTTGTGACGTTTTTCACGCATCGTCAGCCAGAAATGTGTATTAGAGTATAATTTTGACAGCGCGTCCAAAAATCTAAAATTTTTTGCATATAAGTATATAAATGAATTTATTTGATGTAAAAAATTATATGCTCGACCATCGCATTATTAATTTAAATTAATTAATTTTTTACAAACGACTGTTATAATAATTACACTAATGAAAAATTTGAAAAATCAACGAGAGTACATGCATCACTCTATATTTTTATTTCCGCTCGAATGAAGATCCTCGTCACTCTCTCGCCCATTCTGACAGTGAACTTATAATTGACGCAATTAATTTACACTGCTCAATTAATAAACAGGCTGTTGACATAACGGAGCTTTTGTCTATTAATTCCCTACGGAGGCTTCCGCGAATTCAATTAAATCAATCTATTACAAAATCGTTGCAAAATCGTTATTGTACCACTGGAAAAAGCGATTAGCACAATAAACTTTTAAATCGGCCGGGCGGGCTCGCGGCTCCGGAGCCGCGCGATAAGATAATAAACTCATTCCAGATCGGGCCCGCTTTATACACGCTTCCGACAGTTTCAATTTTCTCGGCCGATTTCTCGTAGCTGGGTTAAGCGCCGCGACGAGGAAAACACGCCGCGCAGTATAAAGTGAGTCGCGCGCGCGCTCGGACACGAGAGGCTTATTTAAGCGTCGGCGCGGCTCGCGCTATGTAGGTGACGCAAGGCCTCAGCCGCCGCCGGCTTTTATTTGCGAGTGCAGCGCGCCCGCGGCCCCCGTAAAACTCGGGGATTTGCATCGGTAATGATGGAGGGAACGCGCCTGTCTCGAATTTCATTGTCCTTGGTCTATTATTGCGCTTCTCGGCGCCACTTAGCGAGCTCTAGGAGGACGGGACCGGCGCGCGAAAATTCGTGCTGCGCAAGCTTCGCGGGTGCGCGGGACGCGGCGAGCTTGCGACGCGCGGCGCGTTTTTTTGAAATTGGATCGGGCAGGTGGCGTCTTTTTCTTTTTTTTCTTTTACTTTTTATTTCTTTTTTTATTATTCGCTGGACGTTTATTATTTTTCATTTCTGCTTAATTGTGAATGACACTCGCTTGCGATTCTTGTTTAATTTATGAAGGATTTTTTGTTGGCCTGGGGTTTTATAAATAAAGCTCGACTTTTAAACAAACGTAAATTGTTTTTCTTTTTATCGTCATAAAAAGAATTGCGAAAGTCGTATTCAGCGTCGAAGGTAATGAAATGTCATTTACTTGCATTGCTACAATGTAAATCCCGTTGCTACTTTGTATTCTACGTTCTGCACTCTTCATAATTCATATGTATACACGTATGCTAATAAAATTCTATGCACAAAGTATAAATTAAATCAAAGCGTCTCTTCATTTCATTTTTTGTTAATCGACAAAAAATTAATTAATTAAAAAAATTATGAATTTTTTTCTATGAGTCCTAGATGCGTCAATCACTTTATCACGAAGAAAGTAATTCAATGAAGTCTCAAGCAAATGTATCTCAGCATTGATAAGTATACTTCACGAAAGTAGAACAAATTAATAATGTAAGAGAAGAACAAAAATTGAAAAAGAGAAAACACTTAGCAATTCTTCAGATTTTCATCCTAGCATCCTTGCTTCCATATTACGAGAGAATAAATCTCGATGACACTGAAATTGGCAGAAGATTCGATGGCAGCCGATTCGAAAAATCCACTGTCTAAATATGAAAGAGTAAATATTCACTTTTCCAACGTTTTAAGGATCCTTCACTCTTCCCAATAAGTGGACGACTTACAACGTCAAAGATTGAATTTTCGCTCTTTCATACATTTAAAGGGCGCAAGAAAAAATTACCTATACTGAGAAAAAATTCTAGTAAAAATTACTATACTGTCTAGAAAAGTGGCCACACACTGTTTCGTAGTGAAAAAATTACCATTATCCTGTATTGTAAAGTTTATTAGAATTATTGGAAACTTTACCATAATTCTAGTAAAATGTATAATATTTTTTAATAAAATTTGCAATACAGGATGGTAAAATTTTTACACTACATATCTGTGGCCACTTTTCTAGATAGGATAGTAATTTTTATTAGAATTTATTCTCAGTGTAAGGCTTTGTAATGTTCAGTGCTCCTTTATATATCGATATAAAGTATAATCTGCAAACAAATTTTGGGAGAGAACGTGATGACTCCATCATGAAAAACGAATTGTCCGCCAATATTTCACTGTCATTAAATCTCGACAAAGGAACTAATTTTCTTCGAACGACAAGGGGATGAATCTATACCATGGGGCCCCGTAGCGATAAGGGCCATCGCGTTCCGCGCGATACAAGGCGAGGAGGCCGGGCAAAACGAAGAAAGCGACGGAGGCGATGGGGGTAGAGCACCGACGATCCGGCGCGGCCGATGTTCTTGCGCTTGCGCGAGGTCTAGGTCAAACTATTCTGGTCTCTCCGGCGCGCACGTGCGTACAGCCGCCGCCGCCGCGTGCGGAAGTGCCGCGCTCGCGCGCAAGCGCCTCTCTCCGCCCGTAAGTAGCCCGGCCGAGAGCGAGATTACCGCGAGCTCCGAATTACGATCGCGAGGCCTCGAAATAGCACCAGTCGACTTCTCGCGTATCGATAGGCCCCTTGGGATCCTCCTCTCGCTTCTCCTCTTTGAGGATGATCCGACCGATCGAAGGCTCCAGCGCTTAGATTGCGAGACTGTATTATACACAGACGGGCGGGTTGGATGAATACCGATCGAAGGATAATCAATTTAGATCGTGGAAATAGGCCGGATCCAATTTTTTTTAGCGGATGAAAAAAAGAAAAATGTTAATCAGGCGCGGTTCTCACGCCTCATACCCTAAAAATAGCGCTTCGCGCGTGCGTGCGATAAAGAGAGACAGTCGTCAGCCGCGCGGGCCGTACATCATCGTGAGTTTATACCGCCGGCGGGTCGTTACTTTGCGATTCAAGCCGTAAACGTCGCGTATCGCGCGTGAAAAAATATAAGAGAGTCGGTCCGCGTCCTTCCGCGTGTCGTCTTCAAAACGGCTTGTTTTTCGAGCGGGAAGGGGGGCTAATCGGCCAATTAGCACCGACGAAAAGGAGCCGAAAGCGCGCGAGCTCGCGGCTCATTACTTAATGGCCTGCCGAGTCGTTACCCAAGAGGCGTTTGCGCAACGCGCGATTCCGCGAGCTCGGCGCGATCGGCAACGGCAAGTGCACCGACGAACCGAACACCCGGCTGATTAATTATTTATGAGCCCCTCTTTCGGTATTTATATCCTCGCGCGGGCTGACCGAACGGACGTAAAAGCGTATTTAATGTACATACGCGAGCTTGTATACTTGCGAAAAGAGCCGCGACGATTGTTTGCTATTGTACAGGCGGGCTCTCACATCGCTCAATGACGATGAGATAATTTTTTTTTTTCGTTATCAATGAGAGTATACGTGGCGAGGTTTTTAGAAGAGAGAGTGAAAGTTCATTTTAACAAAAATTTTGTTCTCCAAACGAAGGGGCGCGGGAAATATTTTATACGCTGATTTATTTTGTGTATACTTTTTTGCGCAACGTTATTTTGACAGAAAAAGAGCTTCGAACAACTTAGTCGCATTCACATGTTGATTTAAATAATGTCATGAATAAAACATTCTACTGAAAGAAAAAAAAAAAGAAATTTTTGCCGGTCGATTCTAGCCAAGTTTTCTAAAGTCACGGACGAATAAAAAAAAAAAGGAAATTCTCAACTCATAGATACCCAAAAGAGCAAAGAACCAGCGGCATAATTTATTAACGTTAGCAGTCACATTTGTCCGACCGACGACAAAATTCTTTAGCGCATAATCATTCTACTTTCTAGGAATATGCGTACATCGCAAATAAAAAGAAAATTGTTAATCCGAAACAAACGTATCGATAAAAGCGCGAGGCTCGAATCGAAGCTTGAACAAAAAAAAAAGAAGCTGAATCGATCCGTATATAGACGAGCAGCTCGCTCGCGAAGTATATAGAGAAAGAAAAAAAAAGAGAGAAGCGAGGAGAAACGATTACACCGCGCCGCTGTATAAACTTATCAACGAAATAATTTCTCAAGAGGCGGCCGAAAAAAAAAGGCCGGCCTACAAGAGCGCGGGTACACGCTCGGTTTCTCGCAACAAGATCAGCGGGGATCTCGAGCGGCCCGTACACAAACAGCCGCGCGCGAGGAAGATATTCCCCGCCAGCGGAGGGCAATAATTATAAAGCTCGCCGAGGCGTTTTGACGTCGGAAACCAGGCGGAAGGCCCGGCGCTTCGATTACCATCCTGATTCTTGGCGCCCCTTCTTTTTTATTTTATTTATTGTTTATCCTTTTTTTTGCACATTCTAGCCGTCACCTTCGACGACGTTTATCGTTACGTTCGGTCGGACGCGTCGACTTCCGGCTAATCCGCGATTTATTCTTGGCGCTCGCCCAGATCGCTGGGTATTGAGCCGTCGCTCGGAAACTCGATACTAGCAGTTCGTTTCTTGGCCGCGCGAAAAATGATAAACGGGAGGTAATAGGTTCGCGGCGAATTCTCGCTGGTTTCGACGGCGTGCCGAAGACTCTCACCGAAGTGACATCATAACAGACTCGGCATTGAGAGACGGTCGATCGGACACTCGGGCTTGAATTGCCGAAAAAAAGAAGGGAATAAACCGCTAAGTAATTGACACACGAGGCACGCGAACATGCATAAACCGGCGAGATAATGACGCTCGATCGCGCGCAGATGAAAGAAATTAAAAAAAAAATGTTTAATGTATGTATATAATATCCGTAAAAAGGCAGGGCTATCGTAACTCACGTAAGAGTTCGTTCGTATTTTTAGCCGACGTGAGATTGCAATAATCTCGAGAATTTTGTTTCAATTCAGTCATCGCTCGGTAATCATGTGTGTCCGGAGAGTCTCGCGCGAGGCGATTAATTAAACTACTTTTCGGGCTACTTTTTTTTTCTTTACCACCGGCGTACTGCACGCGTCGTTAAAACGAAGTGTTAATATGCTTTTTTAAGAGGTTTATAAAAAAAAAGGGGGGGGAGAAAAAAAGGAGCGGGGATATATATTCGATCGAGTAATGCTTAAAATTTTTCATTTGGCTGGAACGACTTAAAGAGGCTAATTATGCCATCATATTAAAGTCTCCGATATACGAGGGACTTGACAAAACTGACGGCATTACGGTGTAAGGTGTAGTGAAGTGTAATCTTGTTTGATGTAAGGTCCGATTACCGTGATTTATTGCGTAGAAACTTGCTCTGAAATTGTCTCCTCGAGCAACTGTATATCTCTGAATTTATAAATATTGAGCAGCAATGAACGAGAAGGCACATTTAAGCAGGGAGCGCGATTAAATCCAATATTTTATCCGCCAACTTTTCAGCGTCGAATTTTCAAACGATCGAAAAGAACCTAAAAGAGACGTAAAACGAGCAGTTTATAACGAGCTCGCGTTGATACTTTGGGTCATTGCCGTGTATACGCGGCCAATACAAGGGGCTCGAATAAGCCAATCGCTGTTAAATATTATCAAGCCGCTGAAGCGTGAGATGCGTGAGGTTGAGCGCGAGACGCGGCCGTCAGTCGTCGCTCGATCGGCCGTAGCCGGCGATCCGTCAGCGGCCATTGCGTAAACTCCGGACAAAGCGGAGCGCGACGTTACAAAAAAAAACAAAAAAATGGTCATTGCGGGTCATCGCGCCGTCCGTACCATGTTCCTCTCGCCGCATGGGGATCCGCGCGTGCCCCTTCGATGGGCGTGTACGCGCGCCAAGAATGATCAGGACTTTTCCGCGGAATCCGCTTACACGCCGACGCGGCGAGGTTCCACCTCGAGGGGAAGGTCCGTTTAACGGCCGTGCATAAATACCGGCGTCGCGGCTATTATCTGTCACCGCGAGGTGAAAGTCCCCTAATAGAGGCGAAATATTCTGCGGATCGCCGATTATTGTCCTGCGTGTCGCGTATAAATTCGTCGAGCGGCGTCTTCTTTTTTTTCACTTCTCTCTCTCTCTCTCTCTCTCTCTCTCTCTCTCTCTCTCGAGAAAAATAAAAAGGAAGACTGATATCGACATTCGCGCGCCCGCGACAGGAAGTAAGTATTAACTACAAAAAAAAAAAAGTATACCGGTAGACGCTTTACGGGCGAGAATAGATTTACGAGCGTCCGATACGTACGTACGGCCAGCCGGCGGGACTGCGGCTCAAGGACCGGGCCGCGCGTTATTTTGGAAGTGGAACAAAGTAATCGCGCGTAAATTTCAAATGGAGATTACACAAGCGAGCGGCGCGGTTATCAATACGGAAAAGCAATATCCGCGCCTCGGAAATCGACGTGAATCCTCGCTTCTTCGAGAGACGCTCGCCGCGCGCGGCGGTAACTTTTTATTGTAAACGCATTAAAATCCTTTTAAAATAAGAAGAAAAAAAACGCCGAGTAATTTCGAGCCGCGCATTTAATTCCACGATTCCGGTCGCGACGTTACGACTTTATAACGATTTTCTCTTTAACGCCGCGTTCAATTTCACACGTCGGTTACGCGCGCACACAAGAAATTTCAAGAAACTCAATCGGCCTCGCAGCATCGCTCAATTATCGCTCCTAACCGGGCGCACGCAACAGATTTTAATATTCCGTTTTTTTATACTCATTTACACGAACCGTAAAAAAATCAGGGAGCGCGTAAAAGCAAAAAATTTGCTCGCTCTCCTTTTACGACGTGCCAATAAAATATTTTGTTTACACGTGGGCGAACATGAACATACAATCGTCATAGTTTGTCGCGAAAGTGGTATACCGAGTACAACGGGGATAGCACCTTATCGGTCGCGAGCCCCTATACGCACTCTTTTGTTGCCGCGACGTGTAACTAAAAAAGTGTAGTCGTCTTATTCTTCCGTCGGACACGCGACGGGCGGTGAATTATTATCAAAGAAAAACACGTTTTATCGGAGACGCGCTCAAACGGTTTAAAGGCGCCAGACACTGGGAGTCCCGCGGTTTTCCCCCGGAATCGGTCCTAATTACTGACGCGGACTTAATACACTGATAAAAAAAATTCAGTTGAAACAACCATCCGCGCGTATAAATACGGACAACTACTACTTTTCCGTTGAATGAATGAAAAATTTGTTGAAATAATTAAACAACTATTGTAATAATTAAGTATCTATTGAAACAATTAAACATCTCATTACACGGAGAGAAATGTTGTAGTAAAAATTACTATGTTCCGCATAGGAACAGTGGGATATACTCAACCTATGACGATTTTTACTATAAAACATAGTAAAAATTACTATTTACACTCATTCTTCCGGAACGTAAACTCATTAACCAATGACATTTCTAGATATTACTCGATAAACCAATCAAAATATATACATTCAAAATATTCCGGAAGAATTAAGGGGTGTTGAGTGTACATAGCAATTTTTACTATGTTTTCTAGTAAAAATCGTCATATGTCGAGTATGTCCCGCACTGTTCCTACGGAACATACTAATTTTTACTATAACATTTCTCTTCGTGTAGAACAATCAATATTTTCATTAAATGAATACAATTTCAGTTGAATTAACGGAAAAAATTAGTTGTCATTTCTGCGCCCGGATCGTTGTTTCAACTGATTTTTCTTCTCAGTGTATACGAGCATCAATTTTAAGCGGACACATCGAGAGAAGCTAAAAGGATGTCGCTGCCATGCTCGCCTCTCGGGGCGCTGCGGACGATTGTTTCATCAGTCGTCCCCGTTCTTTGTTTATCGCGCCTTCGTTTTTTTTTCTTTCTTTCCTCGAGAGCCGCTAATGACCTCAGCGCAGCCCTGCCGCGACTTATCCGTCGGCGTTTAGCGGTAATAAGCCGTCGGTATCCTCCCGCCCGATGGCCGACTAAGGAGCGCGCGCCGATAAATGACACTGAAATTAGCAGAAGATTCGCAGCAGAAGATAGGAAAAAGCAGCGGTTCTCAACTTGAGTGAGAAACT
>JAWWEN010052604.1:0-10358 GCA_035582955.1 Sycophila texana | reverse complement strand
GGTCCCGATTCCAATGTTACTTTGTAATTTTTGCTCAAGTTATTATAATTTTTATTATAGCATTTCTCTCAGTGTACATATAAAATTTATTTAAAACGTAAATCGCTTCTAAAAAAAAAAAAAAAAAAAAAATACTCCGTAAATAAATAGACGTATAAATGAGTACGAGAAAATCGAGCTATAGCTGCAGCAGCGTTCTATTCAAAACAAAGCAAGTTCAACTATTTATTTCTCAGATTAGATTTAATTAACCGTACACGAAGCAGCAAAATTTACAAGTGCCGCTAATCACTTGAAAGAGAACAAAAAATCCCCTCAAAGCACACACAAGATAGCTCCGATCGTCCGGCTAACCAAACGAAATTTTTCCGCGCCGGCAGATCGAGCTCGAGATCCCACGTAGGAACTAATAGGACAGGCACGGTCGTGCCATTTGTATCCCTTCCCGCGGACGAGGCCGAGTTTGATAAGCCATCCGGCGGGCGCGCATCCTCCCGGGGCCCCAACAAAAGGAACAGTCGCGCCGGTATAACGAGGCGCTGGATGCGCCGGCGCGCGCGCCACGCTAATTGATCGACTCCTTTTCCCGGGGCCCAGGCCTTACGTATATATACACTCGCGTATTATACCTCCCGGTGGGCGCACGACGGAAGAGGCGAAGGAGGACCCAAGAATAATGAAGATGCACGGACACGATGACGACGACTCGGCGCTTCCTCGATTTTCTTCTCCCCCAAGGCGGCCCTCGGCTGCCCGGGTAATACGTGACGCGGCGCCCCGCGCAAAAATGCCCGGCGCACGACGCGCCGAAGAAAGTGGATGCCCCTCACTTTCGCCCGCGAGGACCGTAATTTTCGCCCCGCGCCACGGGGCCATTGGCCGATGGTATCGCGGCGCCGGCTCTTGCTCGCCGGTGCCTTTTTCTTCCTTTTTTGAATCGCCGGCTTTTTTTCGTTTTAGGCGGAAGGCAGCGTCGGGGCATGAGGTAGCACACCGCGGGATCGTGGGGGCCTAGAGCGGAGAGGGCACGGCGGGTCGCTGCGGCGAGATTCTGCCCGATCGCCGTTACAACGTAATGGGATGCTTTCATGCGCGGGGAGGGGGGAAAAAATTTTAATGGTCTATTTTGCGATTTTTTTTTTCTTCAAATTTTCGATCATTTTTCTAGCTGCACGGGATCGAGACTCACTTTACGACGATAATCGGCCGTGAGCTTTTTTTTTATAGACCTTTGCGGGAGAGTTTAGTATTTTTTAGGCAGGCTCGTAAAAGGCGATGATATATTTTTAGTGGGATGCAGTTGGAAATGCTATTAGCGGCGATGACCGTTAAAAATGAATTACAAGCACTTGATACGATGTCAGAAGTTTGTTTATACTGTATATGGGATGATACATTTTTGCTTCTATTTTTAGACGTAAATCACTCTGCAAGGAGCTTACATCGTTTAACCGAAAATTCATGGAAATATTTTACGCCGTAACTGGTACCCCACTCAAGTTACTTTATTTTAAGTATATATACGTTGCACATTGAAAGCGTTTATAGGCATTGTATTAAATTCTCTTTAAACGAAAAATGAATAGTAAATTTCGCGAAAATTAAAATTACAAGAGCAAGCATTAACAATTTATAGCGTACAAGATCCTTTTATTATTAAAGAAAAAACGACGTCCTAAAATTGCACAGCGAAGCACCAGCTCGTATATACGAAAATTATCCGCGAGGCATCTCCAAGTACATCTCGGAATGCCACTTACCTCGGCTTACTGGACGACATACCATCGCCATGAAAATAATTCTGAAAAAAGCTCGATGTCTCGTGCGCAAAAGGTGTGTGCGTGCGCACAAGATAGAGATAGAGAATTAAGGAGCGAACGAGAGAGCGAAAAAGAAAGAGAGAGTAGATTGTCGGGAAAAGTGTGCACCGCCGTTGTAAAACAAGGGTTAATGAGATCGTCGCTCAGCGGCGCTTCGCGGGACGCAAATTTAGTGCGCCGTTTTTATTTGAACTTTAAAGATAATAAGCACAAGTAATGGCGCGGTGATGATTATATAAATATGTAACTTTATGCAATTACTAATATGTTTCTCGCTCGCGGCGCGCGGCTCGCGCGTGACCTTAATTATTGTGTGCGCCGTTGCGACATATTCTCGCGGGTCTGCATTATTACATTATTAAATTAACGCATCAATCAAGCGATTTTTGAGTCCTCTTATCTTTGGATCTCCGCGCGCAGAATCTAATTTAATGTGGTACAGAAATCATTTTTCGAAGGCCCCCCTCTCGCGCCGGAGACCGGAGCTCAATAAAGCAATTATTATTCAATTATCCTACCTGGGAGATTCAGGGACGTTATGTATGACTGCACCGCCTGGTTTAATGATCAATTTGTCGATGTAAATCCTATCTCGCCGTTAATATATTTAGATCGTCAAAGCTGAGGGATCATATTTTCAATGCGTTTGTTCTCATTAGTGCAATGATTTATTGATGTATTTTTAGTCACTTTTCTAATGCACAAAATTAAAAAAAAAAAAAAAAATACTTTGTAAAAATTGTCTGGCTATTGAAAGGGGTCGCAGCGAGAGAAAGATTATTTCAAACGTAAGTGATTAAGTATCAGTTTACTTTTTTATATTCTTAGAATAGAGGTCGGTAAAAAAAAAATCTTCACTCCCTATGCACGTAACTCACCTACTATGTATAACTCAATGACTTATTAATGGTTTTCAATAAACTGAATGCCATAACGTTCTGTTCTTGTCTAGTAAAATTAATTTTTCATTTTTTTTTTTAAATCTTTATAGCTAATCTCAAGAATATTTAAAATAAAATTACTAACAAGTCTTATAAAAAATTTTTATCTATAGGAAATCTTTTTTTATGAAAAGAATTCACAAAATGTCTTCCTCCCGAAGCGACATAAATATATATTTAACAAAAAAAAAAAAAAAACACATAAAATAACAGTATAATAAATCTAACAAATTAAAAAGCAATCGGTAAAAAATAAGCAATATATTTTAAAAACGACGGGTCGTCGCTCCTCGACGACGCTCAGCGTGGATCGGTATTTCGCAAGCGCCACGGCCTAATGAACGAGATTAGCGCGTCCAAGGATCCGCGCTCGGCTTGATTGCAGCGGCGCTGCGTGCGCTTGGCCTTCTTTCATCCCGACGCCTCGGCCCGAGAGTAGGCGGGCACCGGCGCAGCGCTCGTCCCTTTCAGACGGCCGCGCCGGGACCTGTGCGTGCGCCAGCGATGAATTTCATCGCGACGAAATGATGTTTATTGGCCATACCGGCTAATTCCCTTCTTTTTTTTTCGCGTCTCCCTCTCCCGCCTTGGCGTAATTGCGGCTTATCGCCGAAGCCTCTTAATTGCACCCGCTGCTTTTGATGGACGCTGCCTGGCATTAAAATAGATAAGAGATTGTAATTGTACTTTGGATTTTTTATTCCCGACTGTAAGAGCGTGAATTATTGCACCTTGCTCTTAGACGAATTATCAATGTATAGTGCTTTCTTTAACGTTTGCCGGGTGAGTAATGACTTTGGTAAATCATCCCAGATCCTTCGGAGTGAGTAAAGTTTATAATTTATCATGAATGTGTGCCGAGTTCTACTTTATTTTGCGCGTTTTGACAATCAGTTAGGAATGCACTGGAAAAATTAAACTGCTCAAAGTGGAGGGATTAAGTAAACCATAAATAATCGTTTACAAGTGAACGATTTTTTTTTCAGCAATCACGAGGAGTATACGTAAGAAGTTTTATTTTGTAAGCGCTTGCCACGCATGAAATTTTTACGGCGCTCTTAAAGTCACCTTACGAAAATTCTATTTATTTAGACATTTATTTTGCCCCTACACTAATTGTATGTATTTTACATTTTACCTCACTTCGGAACAGCAGTAAATCAAGCTTTTGACGGATAAAAGCAATTCGGGTCATAAAGTAAATTTGATATTTTAATGCTCTCGCGCCTGGGCGCTTTTAGATCGTAGGTGTAAAAATTTAACAAGGCGCAAGTGCATTTTTATCAGCAGAGTGCACTGACACATAACGATAGCGACCAATTACGGCACTTTCGCGACTAAAGGCCGTAATCGTTAAAAAAAAAAGGAATCGTACAGTAAATTGTGCAAATATCCGCTCGCGACTTTATTTTATTGTACAAAAGTCACTAAAACAAATGATCGGACATTATTAAACTTTAATTACACTATAAAGCAAAGCAAAAAATCCCCAACAAAGGTACAGTGCACAGTACCACGCAATATGCGTACCTTATTATCGATATTTACCGATGTAGCCCTCGTAAAGAAAACGCAAAACATTAAACGATCAAAAGCAATAAAAAAAAAAATTCGATTCCACGCGATCGCGCAACGAACGGTAATTAATGAAGTTGTCGATCCCTTAAAAATGCCGGGGCTCGCGTAGACCCGGGGGCTCGGGTTTCCACGCGCACTCTCTCCTCTCTCCCGAGGAATATTCATCGCGGCTCGTTTCTTTCAGGAAAATATTGACAATGGGGCGTCTTGCGCAAGCCACTTTACGGGAGGCCGCACGCGCTCGCCGATAATTGCTCATCCGCGTGCGCGCGCTCCCGAGGCTTTCGCCACGGCGATGCTAATGCGACGACCGTTTACCTCAGCAGCGGGGAATTTTCGAGCGGCCTGCGCTCTTGACCTCGCGCGATTCGGCGTGTGCGAGACGGCCACTTAGCACTCGGCCGCGACTCGACGCTCCCAAGGCGCCTCGCGGAATTCGCGGAGGCTCTTTAAACGCGCTGCTTTAAGCGAATTTTTCCCGCCGGCTACTTAGAGCTGCCTCCCTCGGGCTCTAATGGAATGTTAATTGAATGTCGCGCTCTCGCCGGCCGATAAATCGCGATTCTGGTGCACAAAAACCAGGCGGAGAGTCGTAGGGTACAGATTCGCGTGCGAGCATCGGCCGAACAATGGCCGAGGCGGTTAATTGTAAATAAATCACTTAGCGCAACAACAAACATAGTCGCAGCTGTAAACGCCCGGCTAATATCGCGTTGCCACCAGGTCGAATTAATTTATTTATTGCGCCGGAGATTAATGGGATTGTGCGAGCCGCGCAATTATCGGCGCTCCGTAAATCACCGGGCCGCTCGAACTTTGAGGTCTCGGGTTTCCCTGCGCGCGTGTCCCAGCCTCATTGCAATTAGCCCTGGGCTTCGGGGAAAAATGCGCGAAAATTTTCATTCGCAACGCGGCCCGCGGACAAATGATTCTCGGAACCTCATTGTTCAAAGTCGCCGCGAGATTTTTCGCAGGCGACCGGCGCGGCGACTTAATTAAACGGCCGGCAGTAAAGTACGCCGCGGAGGGGGTGAAAAAGAAATTACGACTCTTTACCGGGGATATTAATGAACACCTCGGGGAGGTGGAGTGTATAACCCCGTTGGTCGTCATTCACGTGGGTCCCGACACCCACAAAAAAAAAAAAAAAAGAAAACAAAAAGTAAGGAAAGAGGAGCAGAGGCGCTTAAACGGGTTTCGCGCTGGAAGGAGGCCGACTCTCCTTCGGCCGGCATCGATGTCACTGGGTCTGCGCGACTCCCGCCCACGCCGAGGCCAACGCCTCGCAAGTGTGCCGAGCAAGAGGCGCAGCGCCTCGCCGTCTCTCCCGCATTGTCCGCGACGCGCACACTTCGTGTATGTGTGCATGCGTGTGCTTCCCCCTCGGAGCGCCGAGTACTCTTTTTTTCTTCACCTTCCGGCCGTGGATGAGAACGAAAGTGGCGCGCCGGCGATATTTATGCCGCCCTGCCTTTTCTTCGCGTCCTTTTTATCGCGAGGGGGAACTTTAATGAATTGAAATTTATGCCGCCGATTCGTATTGGCGAAATGCTCGGGGGATGAGTTTTCAATTCTCGCGCAGGAAATTTTTTGTTTTTATTGCTATCATACTGAAAATTGTGTGTTAGTTTTTGCATTAAGATCCTACAGTTTCTTCCTTTTGTATGCAATCTTTTAATATGCAGTAAATTAAGAACAATTTGTGGTGAAAACAGTCGACTGGATGATGCATATAACGATGGGTAAAAACAATTAGCCGGAGAGGGTTTCTATTTTATCCTCATTTTAAATAAATTAATGTTTTAGCAAACGTAATGTTATTGTAATGTATGCGCGTTGATTCGCGCGAACACCACAATAATTTATATTTCAATTTTAATATTAATAAACTCGCGGTGATATAAACGTTATTACGCCATTTGGAGCTTGGGAAAACCTGTTCGAGTAGATAAAGTCTGGAATGTGTATGGCAATGGGTTTTCGGTCTCGTAAACCCGGTCTAACTCTTAGAATAATAACTTGGAGAATTTATGCCAATGAAACGCACTTTTTCGTACTCCATTTTAGGCTTATCATTCGGATTACCACGCGGAGGGCTTATTATCGAGAAAAATATAACTATATAGAGAAAACATATCTTTTATAACCCATTCAGAAACAGTGTATTAACCAGAAATGAATGGTTCATCGTTAACTTTTGCACATCGAGTTTTGCCATCTTAATACTAGTTTTTAACAAAGAACAGAGTAAAACAAAACTTAGAGAATCGACAGTTTTTAAAAAATCTCCTTCACTACACAAAAGCGAAGGTGTGTTTCCATTCTTTTAGAGTCTAAAATAATATAGTTTTTTATCTTAAAACAAATTGATTCATAAATTACGGAAATCCTTAACCCAAAATACACAAGGAATTTTTTCGAAAAATGGAATTTCACGGAAAAAACAAACATCGATAATCATCTCAAATGGCCTCGATAATTTCAAAAGACGAGACACACCAATGAAAAAAGCTAGTCGTACATTCTTTGCATGTCAAATATTTAAAAAAAAATTTAATTAAATTGTTTTGATTCATGAACAGATTTTATTTTTTTAAATTAGCTGTAGTCTTAATATTTTAAAAATATTAAATTTTTTAGTACACTATATTGACTGAAGAATTTCTAAAGAGTACTTACTACCTTGAGATGAGAACACCTCACGCATCCTCTCCACCAACCTATACCAATACAAAAACCCCGCAAAAATCTCTGAGAATCCTCGTGCGGAAAAAATCCTCGTTTCTTTCGCGGCCTAGTCTCGGGCCGAGCCCGATAGGAAAATTCCGCAGGCCGGCGCTCCGCCGCCGAAGTAGCGGCTCTTATCGGTTGCGGCGCGCGCGCGCCGCGATTTATATCCGGTGGTCGCCCCTATGCGCCTTCGCTGCGGGGATGAGTTACTTCGCGGCGCGGCTAAGCCTCTAAGCGGTGCTTTCGAGCTTTCCGCCGCGGTGATCGCGCGGCCGATAGGCTACCAGCCGTCCCCCGTTGTCGGAATGCCGGGTCCGATTAAATTTCCTGCGGAATTAAGTGCGTTATTAGGCTGATTTACGAGCCGCTCGCGCCGAGTTCTGCGGAAAAATCTCGCGGAGGGTACGTTTCAACGTGTTAATCGAGCGAGCATTACCAAGGTCGCGGCGACTGCGCCATTTTAATTTTTTTCTTCTCGAGATACTTAGAGCGTTCCAATTTCGCGCGAGGGTCGAGGTGCTGTGCGGGCGGCTGATGCATATTCAACGGACGATGAGGCAGGATGATGTGCACTAGTTCTAATATCGCGTGCTTCGCTGGGATATTTGCAATTCCGATCAGCTGGCGTGTGTTGTAAAAGCTACAGGCTATTACAATTCTACGTATTGAGTAAAATGTTGTCGCAATATCGCACTCTCGATGTGTGTCATCTGACGGTGTCTAATGGGATATCTATTGATCGATCTGATCGAAGGTAAAAAAGAGATCGATCGCTTCGTTGATACATCCGATCTAAAAATAAGCGTCGAATTCAATGAAATATTCAGTTCTAATAGCCCTATAGACATCGCGATCGAACTGAAAAGAAGAATTTCTCTACTCACCGCGGGAAAAGAAAATACAACTCCGAGCGTCGAAGCCAGAAAAAAGTCGATCGCGCCCGCCTGGTGCTTGTACACCCGCGGTGCATAATAATTTTCGATTACGCCCAGTCCGGACAAATATTCGCAACCCCGTGACATCGCGGCGGGACGCTCATAACTCGTTTGAAACGATCGATATCGCGATAGCGCGCGGCCCCGCTTTCGGATCTAGCGCACTGGCCGTTGCTCTCGTCTTCTCCCTCCACCCTTCCCCTCCCTCTCGTGGACGATTTGTAAAATGAGCCCCGGGGTTTGTGCGCGGTCGCATTATATACGGCGTGTCCGGTGCGCGCCGGGTTAAAATAAAGAAACGACGAGGGGAGGAGTCCATGGGAGAGCTTTTCTTCGGAGAGATATAAGAGGCACGACGCACGAACCCAAAGGGCTCACGACCGCCGGCCCTCGAGGTCGCTGTTTTCCGCTCACGTGAACCTTTTTTTTTGTTTCGAGTACAGCGCGATATACTCTCCTAGACAAGCTCGCGGTGCTGACTTGGCTCCGGCTAGTGCTGAATGGTTTGTTTTTCGCGTCGATTATTTTTCTTTATTTGGGTTGAAAATTTGGGGGTAAGAGACTGAAAAAATTTGTAGATGCGCGTAAAAAAAAGTTTACTTCATTTTTTATCGTTCGCCTTGTCGATGAAAATTTACTGGGATAGTGGGCTGTAGGACTGAGGATAATAGTGATAATTTTCAATAATTCTTAACAATTCAATCTGTTGTACTTTGGAACTCAAAAATTATATTTTGTGAGCGTTAGTGCTGTTATTATCTCCCTTAAAAGATAAAAGAAAATCGACGATCCTTTTACAACGTAAAGTACAAAAACTAACATTAGTCGTACACAACATTTTAACTGTGCATTATAATGCAACTTAAATTTAAATTCATAATTAGCAATGAATGTTAGAAAGGTCCTTTTTAATCCAGCAATAGAATAAATCCTCTGAAATTTACTCCAAAGTGTTTTACTAAATTTTCACGAAAATAATTTTTCGGCCATAACTCTTCTCATGCCCAACAGCTGCATAGCTAATTTATACAATCATCTTCCCTGCAAGTCGACAATCTCAGGGTAACAGCCGGCCAGCAACTTTTTACCACTCTGTGTTTACATAATTTAAGATCCTTCGCTCAAACACTCGCGCGTACTATAAACGTCACCCCTGCAAAAACCATTTCCCAATTCGGAAAGGGCTCTCGCAGCCAAACAACGCCGATAAATCAATCCTTACATCATTAGTACATCAGGTATACTTCCTCAAAGGGAAAAGGCGCATAATCCACCTCTCGAAAATCTCGCTTACACACGAGACGTCGGGCCGTAGCTCACCCGCGCCCATCCATTCATTTGCACGACAAAGCGGCAACGAGCCCGCGCCTCGTCGAAGCCGTGTCATCCCCAAGGGTAAGTGCGCCCGGCACCGGGGCCCCCTCCGACAAATGGACTTTCCGAGGCGAGTTTTGCGTCCCGCCGGCGCGACGCATTGTGTGCGGTGGCTCGCTCGCGTGCAGCCCGATCCTTTGTGCCCGGGCGCCGTTTCGTTCGGGGAATACGGACGGACGAGTCACGGCGATTTACCGATTACGACGTTTCGAGCGACCTTATCCTCCTCCTCCGCCGACGACCTCCTCCTCTCACGGCGCGTAAGTCACGCGCGACTTACGGCGGCGGCGGCGGCGGCGGCGGCGTCGTCGCCGAGCGCGCAGATGTAAATCTGCCGTCATAGAGATCTTTTTGCCCCGATACGCCGGGATCAGAGCATAGGCGCATCGCGTGCGCCGCGAGGGCGGCCCGCGCCATTGTGGTCGTGGCCTTCGTCACGGTGTATACTCCCCCTTTTAAAGAGGCGAATTCAGCCGGGGCTTATATGCACTCGCGTCGCCGGGCGATGACGATAAATCCGCCGGGGATGTACCTACCTCGGCGAGGCCCTTTTTCCTCGGGTACAAATAAGGACGATTGCGAGAGCGTTGCCGATCGCGCGAAAATCGACGAGCGCCGATTTAAGCGGGGCTCTTACATATACCCGCCTCTTACACGCTCGTTTTGCCGCGAAATTTTTATGGGCGGCGGTTTGAGCTGCCCTGTTTGCGCGTGCCCCGGATAAGTTGAGGGCAGGAGGCTGAATGCAGTCCGCAGATTTTTCTTTCTTACAAAGAAACTTTTTCGTTTATTTATAAATATATTTTCTTCAACGTTATAGTATATCTGTTTCGTATAGGCTAATACGAGAAAACTTATAATTCTCTAAATTTTTGTAGCTTTTATTATAAAATAAACTAGAAATCACATGCGCGCTTCGCGCGCTGATTATTTTAGTTCGGAGACGACAAAAACAAAAAAGCAAACGCTTAATTGCTACT
>JAWWEN010052603.1:0-10360 GCA_035582955.1 Sycophila texana | reverse complement strand
TCGTCATAATCTGGCTGTACAAAAATTTTGAAATTTTTCTGTTCAGTAATTCTTGTACCTGGTGAACTCCCTTAAATAAACAATAATTTTCTAAAATAGAAATGTATTACTATACCTGACAATAATTATTTAAAACAATTTTCAGATTACTCAGCAGTTGAATATCCAACCATTCTGAGTCCTAATAAAAAATCACCTGTTTTATTACAACAATTGAAATTCAGCAAGATTTTGGTCTTTGTAACAAACTAGACATGGCTGATGAAGAAGACTACATAACAACACTGCTATTACTGTACAACACCGACAAGGAGTTATTTGAATCATGTAAGTATATAACATTCACCAGATTCTTTATGGCCTTAAAGTTTTTTTTTTATTAACTTTAATATAAAAATATGACTGGCAAAATATCAGTGCTCAAGGAAATGATAAAATTTCTTTGTAAAATATTTAGTGCACAAAAATGAATTGATCTTTGATTGTTGATCATGGTAATTGATCTCTGATTGTTCAACTTTATTTTCTAGGTTTTGGAGCCTGCATATACCAGAGTGTTCTCGTTTTGTGATAAACGTTAAACGTTGACTGTGTCTGGTGAAGAAGTACGACTTTACACTATTTTGGCAAAGACTGAAAAGTACGATCATGCAGAAGATTCCCATGTAAGTGTACAGTATCTATTAGTTTTTTTTTGTCATACTGATTTACTTCAAAAAATTTTCTAATAAAATTATACTATTGAATGTAATGTAATTCGGGGTACATATTCATTAATTAAAAATTTATTGAAAATGAATATTAAGCTGACTGAGTTTTAAATTATAAGGTTTCAAATAGTAAAAGCTGTTGTTTTAGGAAATGTTTGTGATACAAAAGTTAATACATAATTGGTTTCTAAATGTTTAATTTTTTTTTTCAGATTTTGGAGCATGTGTAATCTCATAGAACACAGAATTCTGGGTTTTTGATGTCAATCAATTGCGTTTTTTAGTGTTGACACTATTGCTTGGCACTATATACTTTGGTTATGAAACAACTATAAGGAACTGTTGAAAGATTGCAACTGAGATCAATCACTCGGTTTAACTGTAGAAGTAGGATTACTCTTGCATTACTATGTAAGTACGCAGAATTCATAAGGTTCTTTTTATGATATAATTTATTACCTTTTTTATACACTTTTTAATAAGGGTTTTATACAACGGAACGTATCTATTTGCTCATGATTAATTTTGATTAATACAATTAAAAATTTCTTTATGAGAAATTCTCTCCTTGAGAAATATTCTTTAAATTAATATTAGATGACTGAGTTTTAATTCACAAGTGCTTAAAAAATTAAAAATATTGTTTTGAAAACGTTTATTGTACAAAAACAGATAGTTGGTTTCTTATTAATCAATTTTGTTCAGGTTTTCAATGTCATGGCCACGGTATTCTAGTTTATTAATGACAGTGAATTGCATCTAGCATAAAAGCCTGACTTAAAAAAGACAAAACTACAACTGAGTTCATCGTTCATGCACTACCATGTAAGTATGCGGGAGTTTGAGGCTTTTCTATTTTTCAAAGTCAGTAGTGTTTTACATGCTCAAAGATAAGAGTAGTGTTAGAACAGTCTACTTTTGGCAGTCTTAATGAAACGTAATATCTGGAAAGATCCAGCAAAAGCTAACATATTTTTAAATAGAAAGTCTTTTTTACCAGAATTTTTCAACAAAAAAGATATCTTTAAACAAATATTCTGCACAGCCAGATTATCCACGATTTCGAGCTTTCTGTGATCTAGAGTAGCACTTAACATTCTTTTAATTGTTTTAATAATCTCTAATTAAAATTCATTATTAAAAATATCATCTTAGTCAAACTTGGTATTTATGAATAATTATATTATGACTGTATAATCTAATTTATATACGTCCTTTTTTTTCAGAAAATGTTTTCTCATCCAATCCAGCAGAGATACTAAATGACGTATTACATCTGGACACTAACAATAAGTGACATGTTACATGTAAGTAATATAAAATTGACAATTTAAAATATTATTCATTTAAACAATAATTTTCTAAAATAATAATATACATAATACAATTATGTAAAACTATTTTCAGATTACTCAGCACTTAAATATCAAGCCGTTCTCACTTTCTGACTTTTAATAAAAAGTCACCTGTTTTGTTACAACAAATGAAACTATGACTGATGTAGAAGACTACTTAACTTAATACTGCTATTACCGTGTACTACACCTGCAAGGAGCTATTTGAAGATTTCTTTGCGTTTATTACTTCAATTACGAATGGTATGGCACACTCATATCAGAACACGTCATTTATGTAAATTTTATAATAATAAAAAATCAATTTGTTGTTTTATGCAGCAGTTTATAAGCGCATGAAATTGATAAACCTCTTTATGGCATTAAACTTATTTTTGTAAATATTGTGATAACGTGTAACCAGATTATTCTGGATTCAAGATCATAATTGATTGCTTCTGGTGAAATAGTTCGATTTGAGACTATAACTTTGTCTGTGAAACTAATGCAAGGAAATTATTTAATCTGTCATAGTGTTCAATCGTTACTATTAACTGCAGTATTTCCACCGTGTTAATGAATTAAGAAATAAAAGAATACTGTTTTGAGTTACTCATTTATTTTTATGAGAAATCAAAGTCAAATGTAAAAAAAATTTAGAAATTAATAGCCATAACTAAATTTAATTTGAATACATTTTATAAGTTTTTAATCATTGTACAATATTATTTATTCAATTGTTTCATATTAAATTTTTTTTCAAATATGATTAATGCCACAAATATTTATTTCAAAATAAAGTGCAAGAACATGTGTACTTTCGACAATTATTTAATTTTGCAAGATTTTTAAATATAACAAGTCTAAAGAGAGCAGTAATATTTAAAATATTTTTGTAATTATGTTGTTTTTTTGTTATTTAAGAAAGTAGTTATTTTATTTCAATTAGATCTGTATTATATATATACATAAAATTAATTAATTATGAAAATGAGAAATAAATCTTTTATCAAAACTCTATTATAGATAGAGTAGAAATTATAAGCAACACGATCTGAATAGGTCTTCTTGCATGTTCACTGTTTGTTAGAAATCTGTATTAATATAAGTAATTGAGGGGACAAAGCTGAAAGTAGGCTTTCAGCGTTCTTTCATTTTTACGCGATTACACCAAGCTATTGAATATTTTTATGTGCTTACTTCTGATAGCACTTCTATTTTTCTGAATTAAAGAACTTGGAGAGACTGCTTTGTTATTAAAATAGTCTGCGTCGCTAGAAGCGAAATAAATGAAAATTTAACTCAAATCGGAGAGGGAAAGAGAATTGTTTTTAAGGATTTTTTTAAACGTCTTAAAGCCAATATAATTTTTTGTTTTAAATATTTATTTTTTCGTATTTTTTCCGTTGCGTTTAATCTTACGATATTATTTTCTAATTGACGGCACGTAGTAAAGTCAATTATGACAAATTTAGCTAATATTATATTACAAAAAAACAACATTGAAACATATTTATACATTTTTTATAAAAATATTGTAAATTTAAAAAATATATTAAAAAAATAATGTCGCGATTAACAGTTTATGTTCTTTTTTATTTTTCAGGAAAAGAAGCATTGTATCAATTTATAAAATTCTGGATGTCTCGGAGTCTGAATAGTGTCTCTGTTAAACTGTTTTGCCTGATCTTCACTGGAAGCTAGAGGAGGCCACGCTGCCGTCGTCTACAACGAGTGAATCCGCGGCAGTGAGTGATTTTGCAGTTTGCGTAATCAACCTCTTCCTTTTCGTATCGTTCGCGGTAAAGAAACTTAATTTTGAAGTAAATCGACGTTGCATAAATATATTGTAAGATATTGATGCGATAAGTGATTCTCGGACTAAAGTGATTATGACGTTAAAATCACACGAATCCGCGAATCACTTCTCTCGCACCGGTATGCAACATTGCAGCGCTACACTAACAGTAGCAAAATGGTATGCTCATATCTTTTACACACGAATGTAAAAGACAGAATAGGATTTCAAGAGATTGTCACTGTCAGTGGCAATCGTACAGCCCCCCCCCCCCCCCCTCCCTAATCGTAGAGTAAAATTTAGTCTTTCGCGAATTCGTTATAATATAAAACATAATTTTTTAAAACTTGCATGAAGAGGTTGATTGCTAAATATATTTTAATATTACTACTATATACATGTTATAATATACATATAATATATATACATGTACATTAATATAAGAATGTAATACACAAAAGTATACCATTATATAGAAGAGGAAATTATTAAGAGAATATTTATAGTATATAAGAGAATATTTAAGCTTGATATTCCAAAGCAAAAGTTATTATAGTATAGTAATGAAATACATTGCATTAGAGCATTCTTTCTACTCATCAGTTGCAAAAGGAAATAAAGATGTAAGTAGACATTTTTTTAAAACTTTAATTAGTTTGGCAATTTTTAGTAGAGAATTATTCTTCCGTCATCCATGTATTAATTTCGCGCATCAATTCATTGTGCCATTAACAATTATACTTAAATTAAATGGCATTAAATCACCGCCGAATATCTTTTATAGTAGAAAATTTCATGATCGCATTTTATTATTTGCATTGTTAGAATGACATTTTTTTCTTGGCAATCGCCCTTTACCCTTTCCGAATGAAAGCACAATACCCAATTTTTATACTTTTTTCTCTCATTTGGGGAGGCGAGGCCGTGGAAAATTCGGTCCTCGATTTGGGGAAAGGAGTCTCCGCGAGCCAGGAGCAATGTCCAGGAAGCGACTCACGTAGCAGGAGCGTTGGTGGAGCTCCTCTATCCCCGGCTTATTTAAGGCCCTTTTTGGTCTTTTAGAAATATAATTTATTTACAGAATAAATAATTTGCGATCATTATTCATTCGATTTGTTATCAAAAAAGGTGCACCCGCAATTGCCCGATTTAGTATAACGTTTTTGATATCCTCTATTTTCCCCCTATTTTACATATTTATATTTGTTGATAATTTGTTTATTTTATTTTTTTTTTGCCAATCATCCATTTTTTCGAAAGCGACGATTTGCTTTATTTGTTTGCACGTCTTGCCTTCTGACTTGTAGAGAAATTTTTAATAAAGGTATGGTCGAACTTACAATATTATTTATACTATTTTAATTTTATATGGTTACCGACGCCCTTCATCAAGCGCCCCTTCATCCTTTCCGAATGAAGGCGCGATACCCAATTTTATTACTTTTTTCCCTCATTTGGGGAGGCGAGGCCGTGGAAACTTCGGTTCTCGATGTGGGGAAAGGAGTAGTCTCCGCGAGCCAGGAGCAATGGCCAGGAAGCGCCTCACGTAGCAGGAGCGTTGGTGGAGCTCCTCTATCCCCAGTCCTATACTATTTAACTGATAAATTTTAATTAAACCATAAGTTTCATTCTATAGTAACCAAACTTCCACTACAATTGCAATAAATAACTCCCTAATTTTATGAACAGCCTATAGATCATAATCCAGTTTAAGTAATCCACCATTATTAGTAAATCATTGAAACAAAATCCCCTTAAAATGTTATTTCTAATCCGCGACTTACGCTTAATCCAGCGGAAAAATCAAATTTTCGACGCAAGCAAAAATTAATTGGCTGGAAAGCGGGCTTAAAATTTAAAGATTAAAGTAAATCCCGCCGACAAGTCCTCAACAAAGTTTAAACTCGGTATGCATTCCCTGAAGAAGTTCGAGGTCCAAAAGCAGCTTATTCAAATTATCACCACGCAAAGTCAACGAAAATCCCGCAAAGTCACCGTCTCCCGAAGCATGCTACGGACTACCAGCCCGCTAGGCCCAGCCTCTCCCTCTCCACAAGCATATTTTGACACCTGCACAAAGGGGGTATTAGCGGAGCCCATTCAACCGCGGACGAGTCGATCATTAAGTGAGACTTTCGCCGGCTTGAAAAATCGACTCCTGCTCCACCCCTCCGCCTCGCTTTTCTATTTGTGTATTATTTACGAAAAAAAAGTAGGAGGATTGGTGGGAGGGGGAAGACGCACCGGTGATTATCTCCCGGGTCAATTCCGAGGACGAGAGCGTAACCGGCCGATTTTCCCAGCTAGGCGGTGCGGTAGGTATATATATATACACGCGGAGAGGTGCCCGCCGACGGTCGGTGGGACGGTACCTAAATCACCGAGGCTCGTACACCCGCCCCGTGCACCTTTCCGCCGACGCGACTGCACCGAGTTTGCCGCGCGAGAAGAGAGACCGAGAGAGGAGGGTTTGCGGGTTATACGGCGAGGGAGACCCGCGCGCTATTCGCTCATTAGGGAGAGGATAATGAACCGGGCGAATCTCGGCGAGGCGAGAGACCGGCTGCTTCGCGCGTTCCATTTGTCACTCGATTTTTGAGCTTCCTTTTTTAGGATGACAGAGATGAGAGATGTGTGCTCGAGAATCGAGGCTCTAATGTGCTTCGACGAGGTGCAATTAATACTTATTATACCGGCTGGGGATTCCGGGTGATTAATCGAGCGCTGAATTGTATATAAAAGTTTAGATTACGGGTTAAGTGATTTGAATGCAAGAAATGTACGCAAAATGAGACGTCCGGAGAAAGTGAGTCTGATGGAAAAGTTAAATCTTAAGAACAAAAAATTGGTGCAAGCAACTATATGTTTGAAATAATTGAAACAATTAAATTTATAGATTTAGATTGCAGTTGAAATTTTATTTCTAATACACAAAAATTTATTACTTTTTTTGTTTATTGAAAATTGAATAAAGAAGATATTTCTGTCTTTCCATCAAATTTGATTCATTTAATTAATTCAATAGTTCAGCTATGTACAGGTATGTAATTAGCCTGAAGACAGTCCAGGTAAATTACATGAGACATAGCCGAAAAGTTGCCAAATTTTTTAAATAAATTAGATTTGAGCAGGAAAGTCAACAACTTTCCTTTTATTCAGTATTATTCCTCCATTAGCAAAAGCAAATGCCAGTAATAATATTCAAAATTAAATTTGTATCGATATTGGGTACCACTGTCATTTTACAATAAACTTATTACTTATAATATCCTGAAAAAAATTTATTTGAATACGCCAGACCGACTCAATTACTTCCAAAAGCCTATAATACCCCTGTACATAAATTCTACAAACTCCGCTAATCAACTGCGCAATCCCCTAAACGCATCTAATTACAAAAAAAAAAACTCGGATCATCTAAACGAACGACGCATCCGCTCCATCAAAACGATTCGTACCCCTTTACCTCCATTCAAATGAAATAACGCCGAAGCAGCGCGCACGCAACCCCCGTTCGTCACGTCCCATAAAGAGCGCAGCGGCTTTAATGAAAAGCCGTCGTAAAATTTCCGTGCCCTGCTCGTGAGCGAGGCCATTATGCGCGCGCTGCCGAGCTCGAATTCGGCCGGCCAGCTGTTGATCCGCGGCTCCGGCTGCTTTAATCCACGGGATCGGTCCGGTCGCGTGCGGCCACGCGCGCTTTTATATATATATATAGACGTGACACTTGACTCGCGCTGCTCAATCGCGCGGAAGCTGCGGAAAAGCGCGACGTCGGCGCGCTGTCCCGATTACCGACGGATTTCCAAGTCCCTATTCCCCTTCCTGAGAGGGGAGGCGATATTGTATTGCTCCTGTAAGCGGGGGTCGTATACGCGACGAGCAGGTTCCGTGCTTAGGGGGAGTTACAATGATCGAGGGTGATGAGAAATGTCGATGTTACAGTGCTCCGCAGGCTGGAATCTAAATGTTTGGTTGTTGGATTTTCTTGGAGTACATGGTGGATTTGCTTTGATAGGGATCTTATACTTATAGAGAATGTGGGGGAAGTTTCTTTTATCTGGAGTGTTACTTATAGTTAATTAAATATTTTTTTACGAAGAGCTTAATGTGTAACATTAAAATTAGGTTTTTATCTTGTGTTTTTTAAACGATAAAAATTTATTCAATCGTTAAAGACAATTTATTTGTGTATACACTGTATTTCATGATTACTGTAGGCAAATATAACTAACGAAAAAAAGCTATAGGAAAACTGGACATGATTCAATATACAGAAACGTATATTTTTTGTCACAATGAAAATAATTATTAATGCAGAGTAACAGTATACTACATGCATAACTAATTCAACAGAGAAAAATAAATTTCTTTTTCGCCAGTCCAGAAATATACAATCCTTCACATATTAATAAAAAAAGAAAACAGGTCCAGCTGAACCGCGTCCTTAGTAAAAATATTAGAAGGCGCGGTAGCGCCTCGAGGCAAGTCTAAGTTCAAACGAACGGCTTGCCTACGAGGCCGCAACGCGCCTCTATTATACGTTGATATTGGATTTTAACCTCCTTAAATTTTGTTTAAAATTATACTACAAAAGAAGCATACACTAAATTTACTTTAAACTTAAAAACTTATAATTAAAACCTACAAATAATCATCTTTAGTCTTATAAACATAATGCACCGGTGCATTTTCTATGTTCCCGCAGACTTAGATTTTTCTATTAATTACTTAATATATTTATTAAATTTGTTAACGAAATCATTAATATATTTAATGCAAATTATTAGCGTTTAAAAAAGTAAAATAAGTAATGAAATTTATACGAGTCAATGTACATAGAACTGACATTTTAACGTAGCCACATCCTCCGTTGATTAATAAAAGTTTAATCTCTTCCCAGCCTCAGTTATAGAAAGTAAACATTGTTAAAGACACGCATGAATCTCTAACAAAGTCGATCGGAACCTACTCTTCCATTCAAAAGTAACATAAAGCCCGACCGCACGTAACAGTAATTCCACTGTTTCGTGGATTTCAAATGGGCCTAGAGAGCTCATAAATTGGAGCCTCCCCGTTTGCTCCTTACAAAAGGGATGCGCAGCTTATTACCGCGTCGCTCCGGTGTCCAGGTGTCACCCAGTCTTTGACTCTTCGCCTACTTCCTCGGGGCGGGCGCAACAAAGGGCCCGCGAGTACGTGTTGCACAATGGCGACGGTGCGCTTAAAAAAAAAAAAAGGAGAGAAAGGATCGTGGAAGCTCACTTTGCGCGCTCGTTGTGTTTTCTGCGGTCGGCTCTCGTTTCGCGCATGCGCGCGGCCCGCGGGCCACGCGCCGCCCAAATTAGCTCGAACGCTGCGCCCTTTTATTACTGGGCCGCGCGAAATAGCCGAGGCGGCGACTCGCGTGCCTCATTGTGCTCGGCCCTAATGACCCGAGCGCGCGGATCGCGCTCGCTCAAAGGTGCCGAAGCGGCGTGCCAAACGAGCCTCTGCTTAAGGGTTGAAGGCCCGGGGGGAGTCGGGAGCTGGGTCCTTTGACAGCTGCTTGCTCCTTTTCCGCCGTCCTTGGGTGGCTCTCGCGGGACCGATATTTTGTCCCTGCTGCCTCGCCGATTTTGCTTTCAAAGGCCACGGCTCTTCGTTTAGCTCGCTTTTAGCCTGCAATTTGGCCTCTTTTGGGCATGAACTGCTTCGCGTGATACTTTAAGTGCTTCGTCTCCTTTCATTTCTCTATCGGACACAATGCACGCCGATTTTTGACTTCTTAAGGATCTGATAAGTAAGTAAATTTCATAAATTTCTAAGTGGTGTCGGCGTTCCTCTTTTCATCCTGCTACTTAGTTGTTGGACAACTATTGTAAGCAAAAATCTTTTGTGCTTCAAGACTGAAGCGAAAATTTGAGAGGATAAAAATATGGCAGAGAGAAACAGACATTATTGTCAAATTAGAGATATCAAGGAAATTTATTGTGAACGTCTCTAAATTCTGAAGAAATTGTTTTAAAATGTTCGCTCGATTTTTTTCATTTCAATATTCATAAAATTAAATGTCATCTATTAAAATAGCAAATCGCGTAAAAAGAATAACTTGTCTTCTTTATTTTTCTTCCCTCGGGGTTTCAATTACTAATGATGTACTGAAAAATGCGGAAAAATGTGCGTCCCTGAATATTAAAAACAGTGGGCAAAAAAGTATACTGGTCCTTTAAAAATCTTATCCTTTCACTAAAATATTTTGCCTGACATCTTTTCGCATATGTGCTCATTAAAAATCGTAACCCGGGGCGAATTTCTTCTCGCCTTTGAACGTGGATTTCAGAAATGATTATTGAATATGAGGCACTTTGACAGCAGTTATTTTCGTGCTTCAGAAAGAACCCACGTGCAGGTTTCGTTTTAACAAGATTCTTGTATTCTTTTATAAACGTACTAAGAAATCACACGGAGAAAAATTTTCCATTAAAAATTACTATAGTTTTCCCTAAAGCGAGGACAAACTGGAACTATAAAAAAAA
>JAWWEN010052602.1:0-10360 GCA_035582955.1 Sycophila texana | reverse complement strand
CGCGACTTTGTGCTGTCTTGACCTTTCGTCATAACGTTTTCCGCGCGCTTTGTAACGAGTCGTAAAAACTTGTTACACCACGATCGCCAACCCACTCATCGATCTCACTAAAAAAGATCGGAAATACGAGTGGAGCGAGGAAGGGCAGACCTCTTTTGAAAAGGTTAAGGCATTGATTGCCTCAGCCCCGGTTCTGCAAATCCCGGACTTTAATGATAAATTCGTCATCCAGACTGATGCGATCAATACCGGAATTAGAGCAATGTTGTTCCAGGTTATTGGCGGCAAAGAAAGCGTACTAGAATACGCTAGCCGTGTCCTCAGTAAACAGGAACGCAATTAGAGCGTGACTGAAAGGGAATGCCTAGGAGGGGTGTGGGCGATTGGTAAATTTCGCCCATACATTGAAGGATATCACTTCAAAGTGATCACAGACCATAGCTGTTTGAAATGGCTCTGTAGCATTAATAGCCCTACTGGAAAGTAGCTAGGTGGGCCTTGAAACTCCAGTTTACTATCGAATACCGTAAGGGTAAGCTCAATGAGCTACCAAATGCTTTGTCTCACAAATATGAAGGAGACGAATAAGAGGCTACCATTAGTAGTGTCTCTTGGGCTGAGTAAACTAATGACAAATGGTATCTCCAGAAAACTAAAGAGATTCTGAAGGACCACAACAAAGACCGAAAGTACAAGTTGATCGGCGGGAGATTATACCGTTACAACCCCGATCCACTTACTGTAGGTGCTTTGGGAGAGGACGACGAGGAATGGAAACTCGTCATTCCTCAAGAAAAACAAGCGGAAGTATTGCTTGAGTGTCACGATAGTCCTGCGATGGGACACTTAGGGCGTGATAAAACGCTTGCGAAAGCTTCGCAACAGTATTTCTGGCCGCGCATGGAACCGTACATCGCCGAATACGTTCGGCAATGCCAGATCTGCCAACAATGTAAGGTTAAACAGAAGGCACCAGCGGGCCTGATAGGCCGTCAGATTATCGAGAGGCCCTGGCAGTATGTCGCTGGCGACATCATGGGTCCGCTCCGAAAAACTATAGGTTTCGAATACATCGTCCTTTTCCAAGACCTATTCACTAGGTGGGTGTAAATAACTCCGCTCTGCCGCGCTATAGGCAATGCAATCCTCACGGAGTTTATTAATTGCGTTCTCTGGTTGGAAGGCCAGAAGTGTTTCTCTCCGATAATGGGACAGAGTTCAAGAATGGCTTGATCGACGATTTCTTGATAGAAAAGGGGATTCGCCTCGATACGACACCACCTTACCATCCTCAGGCTAACCCTGTCGAAAGAGTTAGCCGGACGATGAAGCAGGTGATCGTTGCATTCATCCGAGATGAGCATAATCACTAAGACGAACATCTAAAAGATGTTGCGTATGCATTTATTAACACCAACAGCAGCGCAACGGGAATGAATCCTGCGTTTCTTGTCTACGGCAGAAATCCGCAACCTTTAGAGTCCATTTATCGCCACCAAGCAAATTCTGCTCAACAACAATGCGAAGAAGAGGCACTCGACAATTGGACCGAGCGCATGAAGAAGTTCTCCGCCATGCTAGAGATTACAGCGGAGAATTCGGGAAAAGAAAAAAACCGGTAGGCCCGCTATTATAAGGCTGGTCGCCGTGACGTCGGATACAAAATTGGCGATAAAGTCTGGAAAAGGAATAAAGTCCTCTCCAACGCAACGAAAGGGATAGTCCGCATAAAGCAGACTATGTCGTTCAGCGGCAGTGGGTTACCGACACCGATACTGTTAGCGCAGCTAAGAAGCCGGGGCGTCCGCCCGGCTCGAGGAAGGCTCCGACAGACGAATCTGCTGCGCCGTTATCTCCGCGAATGACGCGTGCGCAACGCCAAGCAGCGAGCCTAGACTAATCCATCCCTTCTTCTTCTTCTTGCCCTCTCCTTTAGGGGAAGAGGGCGGATAGTTTTTTTTTATCAATGCACTCAGTCCTGCTGAACAGAGTGTGTTCACATCTCCTACAGCTTTCCCTTTTCCTATGTTTGACGCTTTGGCTCGCTTATGTGTCAGAGCCGCTAGTTCGAAACCTAGCGGCATCTGGGGGGAGGGTGTGATGCGTACGTATCTTTCAGTATTTTGAAATGTAGCGTGCGTCCGCGATCCTGTGCGATTAGGCGCAGCTATATAGATAAGAGCTGCGGCGTCGCGAGGGAAGCACCTTCCTGGGTGCAAGCGTGATAGAGAGAGAAAGAGAGAGAGAGACCGAGTATTCGCGATCGGCGCGGTTACCGATTGCGTAACTAGGAAGAGAAGCCGCGACCTCCCGCCCAATCGGACGCGTTGAATACGAGCGACGTGCGTGCGCGATTAGGACGAGCGTTAGGCGAGCGATACCCTCAAGGAGTCCGACGAGGCAGCGTCCCCCGGAGCGACACCCGGGGAAACCACTGCGGCGAGAAAGCGAGCGAGAGCGACCACCTTCGAAGAGGCGGATTAGGCGAACGCACCGTCCGGGTTTCCGCTGTCGATTTGCGTTACGAGGAGTAAGGAGCTGCGAGTGTGCAAACTTCTCACCCCAAGTAAGTAGATTGAATTGAACCTTTGTTCGATCGCCCGATATCGTCCGCTTCTCTCTCTCCCTCCCTCCTCTGCGATTGCGGGAGGCCGGGGCTCGTGCCGGCGAGCTTTCGGGAAGTCGACTAGGTGACGGCGGCACGCATGTGCGCCGTCTTATGTTTTAAATCGCCGTCTTCCGTTTTGAAATTAATGAAGAAAGTTTATGTATCGACGAATTGATATGCGTCCTTATTCGCTGTGAATGATAAGTTATTAGGGGATGGTTGTATGAATGAGCTTGCAAAATACATGCATTCATTAAATGTTTATACGAAGAAAAGGATTCGATGCAGATTCTTAGTAGATGCCAAGACTCGTAAAGTTTCACTTTAAGTTTAGTAGGTTTTGTATATTGTACAGAGGCGTGCGACGTTCTTTTGTGATCGATCCAAGTCATCATGTGTAAAAAGATGCATTGTCTATTGCTTAGCACTTGATCAATCTATTTTAATTAAAAAATATGCTGATAAGAAGCATTAATCTTTTATTTATTAACCCACCACTCGTTTCACACTTAGTTTTATGTCATTTCGATACCGACGGTACGCAAAATACGTTAGTAAAGTATTAGTACAGTCGGCGTTCGTTTATTTAGAATTCGGCGCCGACTTCGAAAATATTTTTTTGTGAATTATTTAATCCTTTTTTGTGAATTATTTTGTCAATTTTTAGTGCATTTTTCGAAGTCGGTTTTTTTGTAAAAAATTTCTTTTATTTAATATTTATTAGTTATAACGGCTGAATTGTATTTCATTTATATGGTAAGCGAAGAGCTACAAGATATATCGTGGTACATATAATGGAGTCGGCAACAAGCAACAAAAAAATGTACGGAAAAACATGTAGAAAAAACGTAAAAGTCAAATACTACATACTGATAGAACAATTCAGCTGCCCCAAAATTGCTGACTTAACTGTTAATGAATGCGGATTTGAATAGAGTCAAATGCACATGAATTAACAGTTAAGGAATGATTCAGTTGCTGCTAGTACTTCAGAAAAAATGACTGTCGCGACACCATTTCTTAACTGTTCGCGCATTAACTGTTAATGAATATTTCTTAACTTTCAAAGAATATTCATTTGCGTCAAATATCATGAAAAATTTAGGCTCAAATGAACGGTGCATTCGGCTTAAATGAATCTTTCTATCAGTGTAGAAATACTAGTTAAATACTTAGTTGATCTTTAAAAAAAAGTGAAATGGGACCACCGGAGGATAATTACCTTTCATATAAAAAAAAGTCGCATTTCAATTGGTCGAGTACTTTCGACATAATCGCTGCACAAACAAAAAAATACAGGTCGAATTGAGAACCTCCTCCTTTTTCGAAGTCGGTTAAAAATAATCCTCAAAGAATCGGTGTATATTGTGTATGAAAATATCTGCCACAATTTTAACGAAATTCCGTTGATATTTAAAGGGCTTCTTGCATAAATTCCATTGCAACAAAATCTATTATTACTTACTCGAAATATTATTTGTATAAATGAATATGAAACAGAAAGAGTTGTTTGATACGAAATAGTTTACCGCTGGGCTGATGAATTTCTATAAAAGAACTCACCTTGGACATGGAAACGGTTTATTGGGAGTGACGCCTTGCTCTGCGATAACGGAAGTCAGTGTCCATGATACCAACAATAACACCAATGTTGCTAATTTGATGCTTTTTCTCGTAGACATTGTTCTCTTTTTCTCTTAACTACAGCCCTAGCAATCACTTAAGACTTTCAGACTGAATTTTTATATTCCTTTTAGCAAACTCAGTGTCAAATTTTTTTTATTTTTGTTCTCTCTACGCCTTTTATTATCCTGTCGTTCTTCTTTCTCTCTCAATTTTACTTTCAAATGCAATTGTTTTTTTCTGTTTTTTCAAAACTTTGATTTTTTTCTTTTCACTTGCAATTTTCTTTGCCCTATTTATCTGAATGTGTTTCGCTTTTATGCATCTGGCGATGACGAAAGAGAAGGAAGATCCTTACTTGTGGCTGAGTGGCTTTGGACGTGACGCCGTAGTCTTGCGAAGCCTACGCAATGGTCTTAGCTCCAACAACAAGGTGTCATTTTCTCTGAAAGTCAAACGTTGGTTTCTGTTATTCAAAAAATCAATCATTACACATTTTTTATTCTATTTTATAATTTTTTCTTTAATTTCTAACATGAGATGAGTATTAATGATAGATGATCGTGTAAAAATATATTTATCAAAATAGAAGATCTTAGCACAAAATATGTGAATATGATTCATCCACTCAAAAGTAACACCTTTGGAGTTACAAACATATTTGTAAAGACGCCTCGGCGCATTCGAAAGAAACCGAGACCCGCGCAGTAGTTGTTTACTTGGAATGTTACTGCTTTTATGTAGGGGAGACCGGGACCTGTTGGCCTACGGGGTAAGTTGGCAAAATGCAAAAAACTCGCTATTAAATCAATAGAGGGCTACGCTATATGGTGTCTATTCTATTCTACTAAGTCTATTTTACTTCACTGACACCATAAAGTGTTGACCTATGTTGTTTTAATAGCGAGTTTTTCGCATTTTGCTAACTTACCCCGTAGGCCAACAGGCCCCGGTCTCCCCTACGTAACTATTCTATCCCTTTACACTGTGTAACCATGTATTAGTATCCTGAATGTGCTTGCGAAGTATGGCTCTGAAATAGACGACTTACTAGGAGAGCCTCTGAACTCCATATCACCAATTTGGATGAAACTTTGGATATGGTTCTCTAGTACCAAATAATGGAAGAAACCACCATTAGTTTAATCCAATAGGCCTTTATTTAGCAGATGTAACTAGAAAGCTTAGCATTGCTCATATGCGCAATGAATAACAAATCGTATATATAGGTATAGCGGCAATGTTAACAAAACGAGCTATATCTGCTAAATAAAGGCCCATGGGGTTAAACTAATGGTGGTTTCTTTCATTATTTGGTACTAGAAAACAATATCCAAAGTTCTCCTAGTTAGTGTTTAGTGTAAGTTAAAAAAAAAAATATATCGGACTGTATTCGATGATAGTTTATAACTTCGATACTTCAAAGTGAGTTGTACTTAAGGTAAAAATCTGTTCGCAATTTAGTTTGAACATGATATCGGGTTAATTCAACTATTCTTGAAACACAGATTTAGGAATCCTTTTACTAATATTATAGTTATAAATTTTTTTTCCGTGTAGTTTATAAAATACTTTGCGAATAACAATAGCCTACACTGAAAACGAGGAGGTTAGAAATAACTCAAAATAGTAAAATAACCATATATAGCACAATTCGTCTGCGCCACCCTAACAGGGATATCCTAGGGATATTTTTTGCCCCTACATTCAAGTACTATTACTGTAATTTCGAGACCATTATTACTAATAATTTAAATATTATTTTAGAATTTAGAGATACATTATTAGCAACAATGTCCTAACAAAAAATTTTATAAAAAAAATTTTTTTAATACATTTCACTATAAAGTTCGCACTTCTTTCCCGGTAAGCAGGGAAAAAAGGGCTACATTAATTCCCTAACCCACTCTCATTCCCAGCGCCACGCACTTGTGGCCCTTGCCTTCAGCTCGGGCGCCCAAACAGGGCGTGTCGAGAATGAAGTTAGACAATGACTATAGCTTTTTTCCCATCTCAGCGAGTGAGTGTTTGTGTGTGATTCGAGGAGCGTCCCCGGGGCGAGCTGTGTAGCGTCGTCCCGAGAACGCCCCGTCCAGGAGCTGGCCCAGCGGTGCGTTCGGGCCAGGAGAGCGTCGCGGCCGAAGGAGCCGAAGCGTCGTCGGGGGAGAGCGACGAGGTCCAACTCTCCTCGCGATTGTTAAGTACCGCCCGCCGTTGGCGTTTACGTATTGTTGTAAGCGGGCGGGCGATTCGTGCGGCGAGGAGTCGAGCACCGGCTCGGCTCCTGGGATTTCGATCCCTCTTTCTCTCTCACGCAAATCTCTCGCGTGGCGAGTCGCGGCTCGCACCGGCGAGCCGCGTCATTGTTGTCGAACAGCGACCGGCCAAGGGCGCGTGCCGAAGGCCGGCGCGTTTTGATTACATCGGGGCAGGCCGTAGCTCTGCCTCGAAGCGAGCGCGTGTGCGACGCGTTCGCGCTACGAATTCCGGCTCGTGCCGAATTCGAATATCGGCGAGTGTTCGTGCGATCTCGGGTGCGTCCGTAGGCGGCCGGCCGGCGCACCCATTTACGCTATCGCGCGGATCTAACATCTTTTCTTCTTTTGTATTCTGTTTTGTGTTGGCAATAAAAGCCAATTCTTGATTTTAAGAGGGACGCGTTGTTATTTCGAGCGCGTCCTCTCCTTATTTTCGGTACCTTCTCTAGGGCAGCCTGGATCCCGGATACCGCCACTCTCCAGTAGAGCGAGCGGCCGGGCAGCAGTAGCAGCAGCAGCCGAGCAGCTACAACAGTGTGTGTGCGAGTGGCGCACACACACATACGAAGCACGCGAGTACAAGCGCGCGCACCCTGAGGTAAGGCCTCCGGGGCACTCGTGTGTGCCCCACACCACCTGGGGAATATTTTATTCCCCGGGGATCCACCCCGTTACAATACATAAAAATAAATAAATAGTTGTTTAGGTTATTATGCACTCGGACGAGCAAGTGAGACAGAGCGAGTGCTGCTCTATATGTATGTGTGTACAAAATGCAGACGAGTGTCAATTGCTTATCTCGCATTCTAGAGAGAAACTAACGAAAACATAAAAAACAAAACGTCAAGTTCGTCGGCTGCAAGAGGGGGCGCGCGGTGAGACGGGGAGCCACCGCGAGGAGAGAGGGGACCACTCTAACCTCACCTCCCGAGTGATACCCCTGAACCTCCTTAATACAATTTTCATATAGATAGCAAATACAAATTTTGGTTTGTTTCTTTTCAATATGTGTAGAAAAAAATAATTAAAAAATTGACGTTATACGTATTACACGTTTCACACAGACAATTTATTATTATTAGTTATTGAGAATTCACCAAAATGCAAATTTTTTTTCAAATATACATCTTTTTAAAAATAATAGATAGCATAGTAATTTTTCACCACGTCCGCGCCTAAAGTACCACATTCCCTCCCTGCACCGTACGGAGAATGTAGTAATTTCGACATGGTGTAGTAAAAAATAGTGTACACTATATGGGAGTTTCATTAGATTGTCACGAGACTGCTTTAAAATTTCAAGTAATTCTACCGATCAGTTTCGATTTTAGAGCTAGTTAATGTTTTTTGAAAATTTTGAAATTTTTACTTTTTCTTGCAATTATTATTTTTTTGACTGGTTTTTTTTATTATTTACTTAAGCTTTATACATTTTTCAGGTTCCTGTTTATTTGTTATAAATAATTTATTTAGAGCGTTTTTTTTACCAAATTTTGTGTCAAATGTGGATTAAAAATTAATTTGAAAATTCAGGAGGTTTTGTATTCATTAGTTTTAATCTTCAAGTTTTTGTTTTCTTTTAAATTTGGAAATTTTCAATTTATTACTATTTTTTGGAGATGCAGACATCTCTATGAGAAAAATAATTTTTTTAAATTAAAAGTAAAAGATTTTTTTTAAAGAACGAAAATCTTAATGAATTTAGAACGCAATTCAATGAAATGAGTTAATCAAAATATAAAAAAAAAAAAAAAATAAATAAAAGATATTCTAGGCTTTCCATGCAATAATTGCGGTACACTTTAGCTGGTGATGATAAGCTCTTATACAATTAGAAGTACACACATTTGAACATTCACCTGATAATTTAACAAATGAATACTTTAGTGTTTTTCTGTATTATCACTCTTTGATACTGTTGCTTATTTTTTAGTTTTCACTTTATTTTATCTTTTGTGCAGTCGGTAAAACTCAGCAAATTAAGCAGATTTATACAAAGATTAAAATTCAAATAAAATACGAATTACCGAAGCGGTGTTAAAAATACAATTAAAATGCTACTTGAAAAAATTCATCAAATCTAACAAATAAATTACAGAGTTGATACGTATTATTTCATTTTCCAATTTGATATTTATTGACAAATATATATTATAGTCCACCGCAACCGTGAAATCACTAGAATTTTAATACAGTGCTAAGTAGTGACGCCATAATAATTTTCGAATTGCGATATCTTAGCTGAACAAATCCAGATAAAATTTGTAGCAAATCTGGGATTATTTTTCTAATTGCTTGTAACTTTGAGAACTGCTTTTGAGTATCAAATAACGAAGTTGCCACCTATTTTATGACCGAAAACAAATTTTTACGATCCTCTAAGAGCAATAAGGTGATTTTTTGTCATTTTGCTCAAATATTTCGAAATTTTCGTAGTCAAATGACATTCTGCAGCAGGCCATTAGAAAGGCGGGGAAAAATCCTATCGTTATATGAGGTTTAAAAAAATTTGTTATCGTCAAAGGTACCCCATACAGTGGGAAGAAGACAAAAAAAAACAACTTGATGGATTTCAATGAATGTGGGCTTAAAATGTAGATATTTTATGTCATTTATGCCTAAAGAGTTGTATGTTCTAATATATTTAAGAGAATATTTTCTGAAGGCCGAAAACTACATGAAACTCAAAAAATTTGTATTTATCAGTAGTTTTTGCCCTTCAGAAAATATTCACTTAAATCTATTGGAACATACAACTCTTTAGGCACAAATTACATAAAATACCTACATTTTAAGCCCGGACCCACTGAAATCCATCAAGTTGTTGGATCTGCAGCTTGCACCAACGGCTAAATTTAGAAATGAAAATAAAAAGTGTATTTTGACTTAGGATGGCTCAAAATACATTTATATAATATTTTCTTGAAAACTTTTTTTTCACCATAAAAAAGCTTCCTCTATAGGAGGAAGTAAAAATATCGTAGTAATTAGAGTTAATGAAAATAATTTTTCCAAAATTAAAAATGTATACAACAGCCTGAAACCGGAAAAGGTGCGACTGATGACGCTGGCATTAAATTGACCGAGTCGTATACAATGTTTCGACTTTTTCTACGTCTCTGATAACTATGATGTAATTCTTAACATTTAATCGTAAAAAATTTTTATTGCATTTTCATAAAGTCTAATTCACTTTTGCTTTTATTTCTTTTACATCCTGCTTTATATTACTAATAAACAAAAAAACCATACGATAATTTATAAAAGTTTATTTTGAGTCATTGAGAGTCGGAACATACTATTTTTAAAACATATCACAACATTGTGTATGATTTTATACGTAGTGAGACCACGATATATCGATACTTATGGGTAATTCAATTTTCTTCAAAATTAATTAATATTCATTTTTCTACCTTTTAGCCACTTCTCTCTTATTCTTTATTTTAACCTTTAGAGCGTCGGGATTTTGAAAAATTTGCAAATCGCATTTTTCTATATAGAAATGTAGTCTAAGGTCCCTAAGTTAAGGCCAAACTAAGTTAAGATGTTGGCGAGTCAGACCACTTACGCCTAGAGGCGTATCCCGGCGCTCTAAAGGTTAATAAAATTTACTAAAAACTACGGTAATTTCTATATACCTCGATAATAAGTTTCACAAATTGAAGACAAATAATTTAAAAATCAGCAAACTTTGATAATAATACTACAGCAATTTTTACCGTAGTGTGACTATAAAATTTATAAATTTATCGATTTTTCAAAACAAATGATGCCATATCGTATATATATATGGGCAATTCTCTGACAAATTTAAGATCAAAAAATTTTTTTTCTCTAAAAATTTTTTTACATGTTCTTTTCAATGTTA
>JAWWEN010052601.1:0-10361 GCA_035582955.1 Sycophila texana | reverse complement strand
TCTAGCGCCTAGAAATTTTCATGCGACGTTGCAAATTTTTAAATTGTTCTTCGAGTTTCAATTCGAGGCGAGTGTATGTAAACTACAATTACAATAAAAATATAACGTTACAAAAACTTACAAAAAAAAAAACAATTAAAATTTACAGACAACAAATCATTTGGTCGAGGTGACGAAGAGTTCAAGAGTTATCAAAGGCAGTCGGTTCAATTTCATCACAGAAATAAGTGCTCTAGAGCCATGTCACAAAAAGAGACTGTGAACTACGTCTTATCACTAAAATTATTGTCTAAGGACCAGTTAGCGACTTAACACTAATACTAGTTGAGATATCTCATCGCGAGTACATAAAGATAACCTTATTTTGCAGAAATAGCAAAAGGTACAAAAATACATATAAAAATATCACAGTGAAATTTGGTCAATGACTTATCTAATGCTAATCTTACAGAGAGTGAGAGAGAGAGAGAGAGAGAATGAGAGAGATAGAGAATGATAGAGAGAGAAAATTTGTGAGAGAATAAGAGTGAGAGAGAATAAGAGAATGGGAGAGAATAAAAGAGATTGAGAGAATGTGATGGAGGATGAGAGAGGAGAGAGAATTAGCGAGAAAGAGAGTAAAAAGTGAGTAGAGTGAGAGAGAGAGAGCCAAGATAAGAGAGCGGTGGCCGTTCAACTCGGAATGCCCGCTTGATTGACGCGCGCGAGCAGGGGAGCGCCGAGTGGCTTCAACCTCGTCTCGTCTTTTTTTTCACTCCCGATCGGGATAGGGACTTTTTGAAAAGTCGGAAGTGACGCGCTCACGTGCGAGGGTCCGATAGCTCGCCGGCTCCGCTCCTTTCATACTCGGCTCCTCTCCTTTTTGTACCGTGAAAATTCTTCCCTGTAAATAGAGGGGATGACGCGCTTGACCCCCTCCTCGTGCGCTCTTTATGAGTGGCATTAGCTTAAAGTGGAACACGGGTCGCATTGTTGTTCCGCTTTTGCCCCCCCAGCTTCGGCACTGGCGCACGTGAATACGTGAAGTTTCTGACAAGCGGCCGTACTTTTGACGTGGATATACGTTAATATTATTGATCGCCGTGAAAAAAATGTCCGCGATGAATTAATGCGGTTAGTGGATAAAACGCATAGAAGTAGAGGATTTTGATCAAATTAAAATGCGATGCTATAGAAATAGTAACGGTTATGAGTCTACAAAAAGGGACGTCATTTCTGAATATCAGACATTAGGTAACTTTACGAGACACTGAAAATCTGTCGTAAATGTTAACGGGAAATGTGATGGAACTTAATGAATATCGATCTTTTTGATATGTAAAAATCAAAAATCTATGAATAATTTTCCGCATTAAAAAATAATCCTACGATTTTGTAACAATCTCCCCTGGTGAAAAACTAATTAGAAATAAATCAGAACATGATTAATTTTCTGGTGATCAGTCAACTTTCCGATGAAAATTTATAGTCATTGAATTAACAGATAAAATTATTCGATATATCACTGAATTATCAGAATTTCACCAGGTTCTAAATCAATTTCTGACTATAAATATATAGGATTCAATGTCTGGTTCGTTATAATTAACGAACCAACAAAAAATCTGGCTAATTTTCTACACCAATTGTTTAATTAAACGCTCGACTAAAAATCTTATCCAACTAAATTAGCGGTCAATTATAAGAAAACGATCTCGGCAAACATCGCATCTCGACAGTGCTAAAAATGAAAAACAGGTGTTCCACGCCGTGCCGTCGAGGAGGGGCTTTAAAAGCGAGTGCGGCCGATCGCTTTAAGTGCGCCGTCTTATCTCGGGGCGGTTGCGCGCGACGCGTAAACATTAGCACAAAAGCCTGGCCTCGCTTCCGACGTCTCGACGCGCGTGCACGCCTCTGCGCGCGCATACACACGCGCGCCACTTTTTTCTTCTTTTTTTTTTCCTCCGGTTTTTCCTCTCGGAAGAGGTGAGCATATATTATACTCCACTCGGCGCCGCGTGCTTCGGCTTTTCCTCCTCTTCTCCCGTGCGCCCGCTTTTCGCGCTCTTTTGTCCGCACATTACGTCACTTTTAATGTAATAAGGTGCGCGGGATTCGGCTTTTCTTCTTGCGCGCTCTTGCGTAATGCACCGTTGATTAGACCCGGAAGGGCTTCTTTCGTCGGCGAATCGACGCGCAAAGTGACCGGAAAATATTGCCGATAATTCAAAATAACTACGATTCAACTGTCGTTGGCGCGTTCCTGGCTGCGTTTTTTTTTTTTAATTTGAATTTATAATTTCTCGTGGTTTCGTAATTTTGAAAATAGATCTTCAAGTGAATTGAACGCTTACTTAGTATTTCAACATTTCTAATTTTATTATATTTTCAAGGTTCGAGGCAAGATTTGAATATAGATTCTAAATGAGATGTTGGATTTTCAAATTTCGCGCGCTCATGTCACTGACAGACTCGTGCGATTTCAACAGATCGATATGTAGAACTTGAATAACGATACCTCGTAAACTCACAATTCGATAGATTTAACTTATAATTGCTCATTTTGTGCAAATGATAAAGTTTAATTTGCAAAAATTATTAACTTTAAACAACGTATATGTACTGTATCGTTAATTAAATAAAGTAACTTATTCCATAATCATCGATCCACTACACTGTCAGAAATATCCACATTAAGATTAATGTAACATACAACAGATGAGGTAATAGAAGCAAATTTCGGACAGATACATTAATACATTTTCATGTACTACATTAATTAATCTTTCAGTAAATAAAATTCACTATAAATCTACACTAAATTAAATAGCATTATTTTACTACGTATAATGCGCAAATTTCCAGATATTAACATTAATTTACACACTGGTACATTAATTTTAACGCTGGAATGAACATCAAAATCCATATGATATTTTTATCAGTGTATATCTGGAGACACAATTGTTTCTTTACCTTTACAGGAATCCATCAATTGATTCACCCAACAACGCAGTTAAGAAGCAATCTGGCCAATTTACAGCCAGTAAACAGACGCAAGTTACTGCACCTCAATCTCGGCCTCGATCGCCAATTCAAACAAAGACGCGCCAAATTGCTCGCTCTCTCCGAAGCCGCGGTAGCCGCGCTCGGCTATTAGCGTTCGCGGCGCCTCGCGAATCTCCCCGCATTCTCCGCCGAAATACACCCCTAACCGCGCGATTTATAATCCCCATCGTCCGCCTTCGCGCGCTTTTCCACGGCGGTATCTCGCCCGACCGAGTCTACCGCCCGTATACCCACACACACATACACCCTCGGTCTAACTGTACCCCCTTCGCTCTTTGTCCGTGCAGCTCCTCTTCTTTTCTTTCCTTTTTTTTTATCTTCTTCCGCGACTACCGACCTTAACCGCTTGCCTTAAAGTGAGAAAGCGCCTGGATTAATCCCACCGCCAGGGCAGACACAGGCTCAAGCCGATAGTCACACACTGAGAGGATCGGGCGGTAATAGGCAAAGAGCACGGCTATTGGCTCTCTCTCTCTCTCTCTCCTCGCTCCCGTGAGGATAATTGCTTCTCGCGTTATCGTATCGCTCGGGCGAGCAACTCTGCACTTCCTCGTTGCTGCGCCCGCAGCTTCCCTCCCGGCCAAGCCGAATCGGCTCGCTTTTAATGAATCCCTTTAGCGCGGCCTTTTCCTCCTCCGCGGCAGCCTCTTCCCTTTTTTTTCTGAGACGCTCGATCGTACTCTATTCGCTTATATACGAATAGTTTCATCCCTCTCTCTCTCTCGCTCCTTTTTGGTGGTCCGTTTGGCCGGATACATCAAGGTAGCGAACGATCAAGGATAATTTGTCGCCTCTAACGAAGAAAAGCACATTTCAGAAAAGAGTTATTAAGTATTTTACTTGTCAATTTTAAAGCACTAAATAAAAGTAAACTCTTCTAGAAACCAATAAAGTCGTTACGGTATCGTAAAATACCCCGAGTTTATAAGATTTTGGAAGAATTCGAAAAATGATAAATTGAAGTAAGTAGGCCTTTTTTTTAATTGCGCTTTTCTTCGTTAGAGGCGATGAATTGATCTGTGCATTTTTTTGGGTACGGAATACGCGAAAAGATGGCAACAAAAGTTGGAACTAAAAATAACTGAGATTGACGCGATTATGGAATATTCACAGGTACAAAATTCATCGATACAAATTAGTTAATCTGCAATTGTGGTACACGCATATACAATCAGTGGTACTTTTTGTTGAAAAACAGGATCTTTTTACTTGACTTTTTATTGCACCAATTTCGGAGGGTAAATTAATTGGTATAAAATAACTTCTGGGCAGAGATACAAGCTGATTGTACAGAAATTCTTTGAACAGCAAACTTCAGTCCGCACCAGATCAGACAAAAGACGACAAAATTCCAACCAATATAGGAAGGAAGTCTTTCAAAATCTTGGTTCCGATTACCATGAATTTTACCTTTTTCAAATATGGAATATATAACTGTTGATTCGACCTAACCAGAAGTACTGAATTTGAAATTCATGTTTCTGACTGATGAAAATGTTACCGTCTTACTTTTCTGGTTTAATTAAAACTTAGAGCGACCCTGATTACTCACAAAACATTTTAAAGACAAATTTTTCCCCATTACTTCTCATTTGGTCCGATAAAGGGCTCGCACCAGCTGTCTCTGCGAGACATGCACGTAGCAAGTACGAAGCTGCTGCCCCCGGCAGGATTTTCGGCCGGACGTGACGTCGCGGTTAACCCGCGAGGGAGAGGTGAAAGTATGCTAATGCCGCACCCCCCGAGCGCTCTATTATTCGGGCCCGATCTCGATGCGCCGTGACGGAACAAAAGTGACCGTTCGAGGTCAGCGGAGATGGTTCAGCCGGACCTTATTTCTTATTTCTCGATCCCATTCTTCTCCTTTTTTTTTCTCTTCGATCGCTAAGTGCACGAGTTTATCGGGCCATTAAAAGCTGACGCACCGAGTGTATGAAAACGGACGACTCATCAGTGCGGGTATAAAAAAAAAAAAGAAAAGAAAAAAAAAAGAAAAAACGAAAGGTGCCAAGTGGCCTGGCTTAATGTCTTTACTTAAGCCTCTACTGTTCGGTTTCATTAGACGTGGGAAATTACGTCGGGTTCGATCGAACGGTGCACTACACGTGGATTTTGGCGCTCGCTTCAGCGCCGCCGCTGCGGGAATTTCGTCGGAGCGACAAAAGCGCGGCGACGGACAGCCGTCGGCGGGGGAGCGTTTCGCAAGAGCTAATATTAAATGCGCATGCAATCCGTCGTATGTGCGCACGGGGTCGCTCTCCTGTGTGCATCGTGCCGCGCCGGAATACCGGCTTAATGTGATATACCGATACACGACATCCGCTTATAGCGGAGAGCGCGTCGAGCTCTCTCTCCCTTCCTCTCTTTGCTCCCCTTTTCTTCCGTCTTCTCCTTCGAGGAAGGAGGCAATAAATGCTTCGGACGCTCTCTACTGTGTGTTTATTAACGCTAGGCTGGTTTTAATCGAATATTACGAGAACCTTATGAATTGCCGTTAATTATATGTACTGCGGTGCAATATAGTCGGGTTATTATTGTTTCGACGGAAAATTGTTGCTGTTCTTATTTAAATAATTTAACGTTGGTAAATGTATGGATTTTTTACTGTGTGCCCTTGAATGTAGAAGCTGTGACGACCTGACGACAAATTTTTATTTCTTGTAGATTTGATTAGATGTTGGTTAGAAAGTTAAAAAAAGAATAAGAAATAGTAGAAAAGTTATTAGGAAAAAGTATCATTATACATATAATTAATCAAAATTGCAGTGTAATTGATATAAATAAATTCAGATATAGTCAATTGATCATGTGGTCACGTCAGAACCAATAAAATTCAATTTTAGGTTTATAATTGCTATAAGAGAGAAAAATTAAATGTTGTATTCTTTCTTATATTTTCTAAGTAACAATCGAATCTATTTTAGAAATATCCACATTTAAAATAATAAAATTTCAGAATAATTAGAAAATTTCAAAATATATTAAATAAATTGATCTATAAAAAAAAAATCAAACAGACGAAACCTTCTTTGATTATTCAAATGTAAATATCAAATATTTAAATTTTGAAGTCATTCGACCGAAAATACATTCTTTAACTGATCATATGCCTTCTTAAAATGCTTCACATCATCCTGTCGTTGTTTTTTTAAACAAACGATCGTAAATAAGGCTAGTCTAGTATTGAATAAAAATGCGTAGTCACACGAAGCTCGGTACAAACAGCTACTCGTTTCATTGAAATATCCGCGGAAAATGTTTTCAAGCCAATCGCTTATTATTCGCTTCAAAGGCAGGAGAGAAAACGGAAAGGCCTACGACATCAGTTTGACCGATGCACGTTATTTTGGTATCAAAGCCAGTGAGATGTCAAGATACATACGAATGATTTTCGCCTTCAAAGAGCGCATAAAAGGCCCGAGAATAACTTCTTTTACATTTACATGAGTTCCTCGTCATGCGTGGAAATTAGCGGATTCCTCGGATTCGTTTCAAACGTTTTCGCGCGTCGGCGTAAAGTACGATGCAAATGTGACGAGAATAAATCCACGTCTATATGGATTCTAGAACCATTGTAAACAGGATTCCTCCTTCACTTTTTTTCCCACTTCTCACACAAAACGGAACAAACTCTTTTGTCGGGTTTCGCATTTTCTGGCGTATAACGTCACCGTAAACTATTACCCTGCACTTGGAATAAATTCATCCGACCGTGGGCTCCGGAAAAGTACGCGGAAAAAAAATTAAAGGCTGCTTTAGCTGTTCAATATGTCAGTTAAATTATTTTTATTTTATTTTTTCATCTGTCGAATGGATCATCCGCTGGTGAGAAGATAAACAGATTTAACTTTCTTTTTCCTGTATGAAAAGAAATTACATATACAGAAAGTGTACTTTAACAGGTTCGCTTCGACGAATTTGACAAAAAAGTGTCTTCCTACATCCTAACAGCTAAAGTTTAGCTCAGATTATTTTTCTTTGATTTTTTTATATGTCCAGCGAGCATGAATCCCAAGTAAAACGAGTACAATAATAGAGAACCGTATTTTTAAGAACTTTATAACAAATAAAGTTTATTAAGAAATTACAAGAATCTTTTATTCATTTGGCGTACGAATTCTTCTCCGTGTATTACCCATAGAAAACGGTATAAGCTCTTTTGTTGCGCTTCATATTTTTTATAGCAAATAACGTCACCATAAACTATTATCTCGCACTCAATTAAGCTTACCAAACCTCGAACCTTAAATAAAATTAGTCCCATCCCGGCCGATTCCGGAAAAGTGTCGAAGGACGATCCGCGGGTGAGAAGACAAAAAAAAATAAAAATAAACATTAAACAAAAAAAAAAACTAAAAAGAAGAGGAAAAGATTCCCTTACATCTCCGATAATCAGCATTAATCAACGAGTCGCGCTCGCCAAAAGGACAAGCAATTTCCATTTAAATCCCGCACTCGCCGACGACGACGCGTCGCGCGCGCGGCTTCCTTCCCCCGTCCGGTGTGCAATCTCCTCTTTCTCTTCCTCTCATTCTCTCCCCCTCGGCCTTCTCCTTCTCTATCAATTTCCGCGACGCAGGTATATACAAGCGGCGGTTCCCCCGCTTTCCGCGCATACCGATTCCCCGCACTAAATTAATTGCTCCGCCGGTTAATTATGTGACATTTATCTCCGCGCTACATCTACCCAGAAATCTCGGGAGCTCACGCGGAATTTCAAGGGAAGGGTGAGAGAGGAGTCGAGGAGAGTGGCTTTTCGCCTTCCCCCGCAGCTTCTTCTTGCTCGCTTTTATTCGCGTCTCTCGGCGGCGGCATCACCGCGCCGTTTACTTATTTGGCGAGTACTGCGCGCGGGGCGCGTGTTTTTGAAATCTCAAAGGAGAGCGGAGAGCGAGCACCGCTGAACGGGAGTGCTAGCTTTTTGTGCTTGCTAATTGCGTTACGCGCGCGTGTTCTTTTTACGCCGGAGGCCTATTCCTTTTTTTTTTTTTTTTTTTTGGTAAGGCCAGCCTTTTCTTCGCACTGCAATGAACGTGAACTATTTGACGTAATTGTATATCGCTTTTCGATTTTTTTTTTTTCAAAGCTGTGAGAAAGTATTTTCTTTGTAGAAAATGAGTAGAAATTTTTTACTAAAGTCTTCCGAGTACTGTTTTCGTTTTTATACTCATTTCTATTTATTGAGAAGAGATGATTTAGAAAGTAAAGTAACGTTACTGGTGCGTTGGTTTGTATATTCGAGAAACACACTTTGCAAGCTGAAGTTATAAAACTAAAAGTTCAAAGAGAAATATTTAATACCGAGAAAAGAATTGTTGTCATGGAGAATAATTTTTAACGTTTGATAAACTTCGATTTGCAATCTAATTATACACTGAAAAAAAAATTATTAGTTTTAACTAAATATTTCATCTTTAAAGAGTGTCAAGTAAAATTTAATTATTAATTTTTTTGCAACTATTAAAACTTGGAAGTTGCAACAAAATGTTTGTATAGTTGATTCAAAGAAACGATTCAGTTGAATCCTTATTTATAAATTGTAATAAATTATTTCATTTCATTGCTAATATCTATTTTATTTTTTTATTTATTTATTTTTTTATTTTTTTATTTATTTTATATTTTATGTTTATTCTTCGCACGGGGGAATGAAATAAAACAATCTAACGTCGTTCTGCAATTTATTTTTAAAAAGGCTCCAAGAAATTACCTTTAAGAAAGTGTATAGAAATTTTCGATGAAACATTTTCGACTGTACGACAAAAGATCAAATAATCCTACATTATTATAAATAAATTTCTTTTCGTTTTAAACGTTATTACAATGTCATTAAATTGAAATGCTATTTTCACTTAAAAGACGGTTATTCGGCGTCAGAGAATACACTCCAACGCGAAAAATTTATCTCCTAATAATTCACAAAAAATGTACGTAATCTTCAGCATCTGCAGAATTTAAAATCATCAAACGTAAACCACTCGGATTCCAAATTACGGCACACACACGGGGACCTTCTAAATTTACACGTATATAAAAAGACGGCAGCGAAAAAAAAATCATCAAGCCGCGATCAAGAGCCACTAAAGCGACATCCGGCATGCAAAAACCAAAAGCGTCGGCCGCGAGGTCTTCCCTCTAAAAATACGAAATCGCGCGCGATACCAGAGAAACGAGGCAAGATAACCCCGCTCTACTCTCAAACCCCGCGGAAAAGCCGAGAAGGAAGACGAGCAGTTGGATAAAAAAAAGAGAAAGGTATATATAAGAGGACGATCGCGCTTTACGAGCGCCGTCTCCATAAAGACACCCCGGCGTCGGGGCTGATAGCGTTTGCTCAGCGCGATACGCCGAGTAATTGGAGGAGACGCCGGGGCAATCGCCGCGCCGCGTAGGATCTCCACCCGCGCTCTTACCCGCGCGGACAAAGAGACTCGCGAGTGTCAACATTTGCGGTGGGCTCGCGCCTCGTTTTGGCTAATGGATATTTTCGCTACTGCGCCGAGCGGTCCCGCGAATAAATTTAGAAGAGGCCAGACGTCGGTCCAGTAATTGATAATAGTGCTGTATACGAGAATGCACAGAACTGGACCGATACCAGGTCGATATTGGCATTACTTATTGCTATCAGTATTATTTTATTATTATTAATACGCTTTATTAACTTCATAGGAAGTTATTTAGCATTACAAACATTTACTTACAGAAATACATAAACCATTACGTTTTAAAGTTTGAGTACCAGTATTTTTTGTTATTACTAGCAAAAATCCAACAACACGCTTCGCGCGTTCTTTTTCTTTTTTGCTCGTGTTTTACATTTTTGAGGATAGATTTTTAAATTTAGCGCCATTTAACCGGACATGTCCATGCGCCAGTCAAATTGCTTTTTAAAATTCTTCGCAATATCCTGCTATCCTTTTTTTAAGAGACGATGGTTTGCTAAGACTAGCCATGGTCACGGAAACACGAATATTAAAGGGTAAATGTATAATAGAATATAAGTGTAACACGACGAGAAAAAAAAGTTATTGTAAAAATTGTTATATCTGTCTGAGAAAGTGGCTTCAAACTATCTATAGTTTCTCGGATAAAAATACTACCATAGTCTAGAATCAAATTTTTCAAAAATATGTAATAACTTTTTAATGGCAAAAAATACTTAATTTCGGACTCGAGATCGTTCAGACAGAAAAAATAAAATCAGTTTAAAATTTATTACACTTTATTACATCAGTAGATAATAGTAGTTTTCGATACTAGTGCGTCAGAAGTGATTTTCGGACAAGTGTGAGATTAGCGCCCGAGCGAAGCGA
>JAWWEN010052600.1:0-10362 GCA_035582955.1 Sycophila texana | reverse complement strand
TTCATGTTCACGATTTTTTCCATGTTGAGGGACACCTAAGGAACCGGGAAAAACTTGTCCCGTAGGTGTGCTTTCAACATTTTTTTTTTTTATTTTAATACCCCAGTTGTTTGCCTAAGTCCCTAGAATCGCACATATAAAAACTTAGAAACTAAACGACGGACAAAATAAAAATCGGAGTAGAGCAAACGTAGTAAAAGCAAAGAAGAAAAGATTGAATCATAATAGCGGATTATTAAGCAAAAATTCTTTCAGACCTTTTTTTTTTAATTTAAAATCTTTCATAAAATACAAATTTTAAAAAATTTAGGGATAAGACGATGATGCTACAGTATGTAGCTAAAGTGTCAATATGTTTGATTGTCATGAATAAATGGAAAAAAGTACGAAGTGTAAAATTAGACACTTCAGTTTATCAGGTACGCTTTAAAATTGATATTTTCCTTTCTATGAATATTAATAAACGCAAGAAAATCGAGGGCAGGATTTTTTCAACAGTACGAAATTGCTCCAATTATGTGCAATGAAAGGAAAATTCAAGCCTTAGGCTGATTTGAATAAATTTAATGGTACAGTTATAATGCAATCTCTCTATTTATGTTCCCCAGTCGTAATTTTTTAAGACGTCCGGACTACTAACTTGATGCCGGTAGATTGTTATAACGCCAGCTTTCCTATACTTTATTGCAAATTGACGATTATAAAAAATATCGTAAGTACGACGAGGTAAACGCTAAATCTTCAACTTTTTGCCGCAGAAAAATAGCCTGTATATATTATATGTACGTTCGGTCGTTCAAATTTTCCGCGTAATGAGAAAACAATAAACTCTTTACTGCGCTCCAATCATCGAAATAAATGCTTAGCCAGCGTGCATATTTATTGCAAAAGGGAAGTGACTATTTAAAATTGGCATATTTATCGCCTTACGTGATTCGGTCGTCGTGCCCCGATAACGACGCGCGTGTGCGCTCGCTTTATCTGTTGGCAGAACAGATAAAATACGCGAAGATCGGTAGTGCACCGCGACGCGCACACCAATAAAAAAAGTATACCAGCTGTGCACGCAGCCTGCCATAAACCCCCTCAAAAAAAAAAAAAATCCACCTCGCCGACAAATCGAAGCGACGAAATCTTACTCCGCGAACGCTTCCTCCGCGTCGACTGCCGATCTCGATTTCACCCGGGCTGCGCGCCTCCCTGGAAACGGACAGGGGGGCAAAAAAAGGAGCGGGCAAAAAGAAAGGCGCGAGCGCGCCGCTCGCGAGTTTCCTGACCGCGCGTAAATTGCGCTCGCGAGCGTTGCGCAAGCGGCCGGCTCGCGTGCCCGCGGATAAGATTTCCAGCGGATAAGCGAAATTTTTCGAAGCCTCGCGCGTGTCGCAAGGTATACACGCCAGGCAGAGATACACAAAAGGGGCTCCTCGCAACGCGCGGCTTTCTCGCGGAAACGGTCTGACCGTCCCGCGAGCTTTCGTCAAATATTTATTTCGCGTACTACCCCCCCAGCAGATAGCAGGGGGATACTTTACGCTTTACCTGTATTTGCGCTGGTCGTTACAGTCACCTTTTTTCGACCTTTTTGTCGTCTTGCTCGTGTATTGTTTTAAGGTTTATGGGCTGGAAGTGGAACGTGGAGATGGCACGTCAAGGGATTTTCCGTATGCCACTCGAAGCGTCATGTTTGTTCGAGTGCAGTGCTCAAATAAAGCGGTTTTTCTCTTTATTCAGGCCAACGTTCCAAAATTAATCTTCATTCAAACGTTCGTGTTGTTACTGCTTTGTGCAAATTTATAAACTTTACCAATTTATCGGAAGCTACTTAATAAATGTATAAAAAAAATATTTACTCGAAGATATCTAAATACCGTCTCGCAAACAAATATTTCGTACGCTCAACGAAACCTGAGATTATCATCCTTTTCTGTTCCACATCACGACTTCAACAGTTATTTTTCGTGTTTGCTCTACACACTTGATTATTCATGCATAACTGTCGCGCATGAAAATAGACGTCTTCATATAAACTGTCCAAGCAGCCACAAAAATCCGTCACACTTGAAGAAAAAAAAATAAAGAAAAAAAAAAAGCGTAAAACATAAGTCATAAAACGTCGCCACCGTACAGGAAAATGCCGAAGTGGGTCCGCCGTGATTTTTCCGAGTATCCGCAGCGCGGCTCGTCAAACCAAGTGCACAGCTTTAATTGCGACCGAATCCGAAAGCATCCGGAGAAAGGCTGCTTTCCACGCGACCTCTCGGCGCTTCCTCCGACTCCCATTTATTTTTCTCCTCTCGATCGGCGGAATTGTACGGATACGTGTACGCGAGACAATGCGGCGTCGCGAAGTGACATATGGTCGGTGCAGAAGGCAAAGGAAAATCGATGGATGCGGCGAGATAGGCGGGCGACGCGATTCTTCGTCCGTTCGTCCGCTTTGCGCTTCCTTACCCGCGGGAGGCGAAATTTTTCGAGGAAAGCGAAAAGCCAGCGGAGCGCGAGAGTTTCACCGGGAGCCGGATAGAACACTAATGAGTTTTAATGAAAGCAAGAGTTTGCTTTCGCTTACGTAACCTTCGAATCGAGCCTCTTTTTCTGAGCGATTCATTGTATAATGCGCGCTTTTTTTTTTTTTTTGCTTATCCGAAGAAATATTAATAAAGTTTCAACGATTCGATTTTATTTACTCGGCGGGGGATCCTCGAGTAACGTAATAGCCTTTCAAACTTATGGGAGAAGTTACGATGCGCTCGATTACGGAGCAGCCGTTTAAAAATAATCATTAATGAATTATTTCACCGATGGTACAGTGGCATCTACTTCCATGTCAATAACGATCTTTCTTTACGAGGTACCATTCGAGAAAAGTGAAAACACGCGATTCACGGTGTTATATTATACTTCGCAGTAATCATCGCCGAGTATGATTTTAAATTTTCTATAAAGTTCATTTTCATCGACGTTGCGCTTATAAGCCTCTTCCGCAAGATTGATCGACGCGGTCGAGCATCTCCTTTTGATCTACTCTCGACCAGTCAATCGGGCGTCAAGCGAAGAGAAAAAAAAAAGCGCGCCCGTTACCGTGTAAAATTGCCAACGCAATCGGCCCCCTCCAAGAAAAATGCCGATTTTTAGCTTCATTCGTGGAAAGTGTGCCGTTCACCCCTACTCTCCGGAGCGCACAAGTGAAACTCGCCGCGGCGAAGCAGGAGCTGCCGTCGGCGAACAAAAGGAAAATGAAAAATCGTCAACGATACTCGCGGAGTTTTCTGCCCTCGTTTAAAAACGCGCGCGTATAGAAAATGCGTGAACATTTGACGAGTATGTAGATCAGTTTTCACAAAGGAAAAGGCGCCTCGACAGGTTAATAAAGTCGCGAAAAAATCGTTAAATCTTAACATCGCGCCGATTTTTCGTGTCCACGCGCGCGATTTCACCCGTTAAAGCGTCACCGCCACTCGTCCCAAGCGTATTTATAGCCCGCGCGAGAAAGTAGTCCAGCCGTTCGCCGATGTTTCCGCACCGATTTCTGGAGGGATGCGTTGATCTAAGACACTGATAAAACCTACCCTGCGTACCCCACCGATCGATCGTACCTAATAACATGGAGGAAGAGTAATGCGCGCGCATCCCCCTCATTAATCGCGGCGACGATGTATATATACAGTAGCCGCGATCGGTATAAGTAAGTACAGGAAGTGGGCAAAAGGAATGGCCGGCGAGGCGGGACTCGCTCTGCTCGTTTTCACTTCGCTCGTCATTTTGCTCGGCGACAAATTGCAGAACCCATATCCTACGCGCACGCCGCACGATCTGGGTTAAACGATAGACGCTCGATTTGCTTCTCGCGACGCGGAACCCCCTCGAGGCACGTCGGGCGATAATCAGCCGTTCCGCTTCGCGCTGGCGATTCTCGCCGCGTGTATGCGTGTGTGTACGCACGTGGAGAACGGTTTTTTTGATAGAGCCGCGCTAATGTGAAAATCAACGGTTTCGCGCGGCGTACTTTGCTTTGCGGCGTGTTCCTTTGTGCGGCGCGTGCGTACACCGACTGGAGTACTTACGTTCACGCACTGGTTTCAAAGAAAATTAATGGAGGAGTCGTGTTCCCTTTTCGTTCTTTTTTTTTCTTTTTCTTTTTCTTTTAAGCGAGGACTTAGAAGTAGCCTTTGTAGGAAATTCGTCATTAAAGTAATGAAGACGATTATTCGCAAACTATGAATTCCAGATTTTCATCCGATCGTTTATTTGTTTAATTCTCGTTTTCTCTCGACATCGACACACATGCGAATATAGACCAACTGATAAATCACTGAAAATATTTGAACAAAAAAAAAAAAAAAAAAAAAAAAAAAAAACCGATCGATATAGTGAGAGACATTAATATTTAATTCAGATATTATCAAAACATCTCGATCGATATTTCATTTAGAGAAATGCCATTTTCGAATCGCCTACATCCCGACAATTTTACTCGTATCAGAATAGGCTTGAATAACTTCATCAACTCCGAGGCGCAAGATAGAAAACTAGTCGACTATGACTAACTCCGGCAGGTAGCCTTTTAAATTAAAATTCCTCTCGGGGAAATCGTGAATCGATTTTTAACACGCTCTCCCAAGTCGATGTTTGAAAAGTCATTCGCCAGCCGAGAGCGAGAGAATCCGCACAAAAGGGACAAAGTCGCGCGCGCACCTCCGCGTAAAAGTCGCCGAGTAAATCCCGCACGACCGAGAAATAAAAAAAAAAAAAAAAAAAAAAACCGCCACAGGATGTAAAGAAGGCTAATGAACTCGTCACAGCGGCGCGCTGGAGAAATAAGCCGCGCGCGCGGAAGGAAGGAGGGGGAGGGGGAGATAAAACGAGCGCGGCCCCATCCGCATCTCCTATTTTCCCCTGTTTACGACGCCGGGGAGCACATGACTAAAAGGCCACCGAAGATAAGTCGCGCTGGCGCGCGCTCAGGTTTACACACCGACAAAGAGGCAACTCGGGAACTTTATGCCCGCGAGTATCTCCGCTCGCTACGGGTCCTTAGAGCCTCTCCGCGCGATCCATTGGAAAGCCCCCCCTGCGTTGGGGACTGTTGTGTCTCGCGTGCGTATGAGCTCCTTCCGCGTCGCTCGCGCCGTCGGCCCCCTTTATCCCCGGCCCGTAATGGTCGCTACAAGTCGCCGGTGTACTCCCGCTGCCCTTTTTCTTTTCTTTGCTCTGGTGTTTAGTGTTTCTGGATTGATAGAGAGCGAATGGGCACTCAAGCGAGCGTTTACGGATCGTATAAGTGCGTAATTTTGGAGTTGAGAATGTTACTGCCTTTACGTAGGCTTGGAGCGTTGTACAGTGTAGGCATCTTCTGTTATATTGAATACTTCGTCTGTCTTTTGTATAGTAGTAGGATTCGGATTTTCAGGTACAGAAGATTATTTGGATATTCTCAAAATTCGGATGAGTCTGGACCTCGGAATTCTAGAGTATCCGGATCATTATACGCATACTCTAAATTCGGTTTTAATATTTAGATCAGTCTATCTAGATTCGGATTCACCCACATTCTCATTCTTTTTCTAAGTTTATTTTTTGAAAAATAAAAATCATTTTAAAAAAGTTATATGTATAGTGCAGAATTATACAAAATGAGAATATCGTAAAAATGTATACATCTTAAAAAACAAGCTCTGCGGTAAAAAGATTTTAGTAAATTGTGCATAAACTGCATTTCAAAGAATACGGTGCAGGCCTGAATACGTAATGAGCATTAAACATCTAAATATTTATACATCCGCATATTTTATCCGAAAGGCTCCGTGCGGATACTTTAAAAAGTATCCGTCTACGAATCGGAGATTTAAATCTTTTCAAATATCGGATATCCGGCTACTCGAATTTTTGAATAATCGACCGGCCTATTTTCTATTGAACCCACGTCCTTGGGTTGAGTACTGACTGATAGAGAGCGAATGGACACTCAAGCGAGCGCTTACGGATCGTATAAATGCGTAACTTTGGAGCCGAGAATGTTACTGCCTTTATGCCGACTTTAAGTGTTATATATCCACTGTACGGGTGTGGGATGCTCGTATAGTGCGCGTCGTTATTAGACGCTGTACGATTATTGCGTTATTATCGCGCGGAGTTAAATTACGTTATTATCGCGAGATTATCCGCAGCGACGTAAACTCTTCCTGATCTCGTCACGGTCCCCGCGTGAACCTGTATGTGTGTATATATATGCGCACGCGCGGTTTACGTAAGAGTCGACGATTTCGTGAAAGCCTAAAAACGACGATCGCTCTCGAAATTGAAAGAGAGCGATGATTTCCTTGGGTTTTCCATGCGTTACGTGCTTAACGAACTCGCTTTCATCTCCCGCGCGTCTTCGACTCTGCATATGCATTTAAAAAGTACGTGATGATTGATCGTGTCAAGCGGCAAACTAGCAATTATCTTAAATGTTTAGACAACGCATTTTTTTATTATTGATGTTCCGCTATTAAAATTTAATGACCTCTTGGCAAGAGATAATAAAAAATCCTTTATATGAACTCTGTAAATATCAGAAAGGGAAGTACATCCACATGAACTTATTTAATGTTAAAATTCGACCATGTAATAAGCGACTTAGAACATAGAAAAAGTGAATTTTCACTTATCACTTAAGTGAATATATTATTATGCTTGCAATAAGTGCAATTAGTGCACTCATTGAATATGTTATTACTCTGCAGTAAGTGAACAGTAAGATCTATAATTTGTAACTTCTTAAATCCTACGTCCCGAAGTCACGAAATACAGCAGTCCCTCGTACAAAAATTAAAAAAGTACGCAGAGGGTCTCATTACTAATTTTATAGAAAATACCCACCCAGGGCAATCAAATTACCTATATAATATTATTCTGCCCACTATATTTAAAAAAAAAAAAGAGAAATTCTCCCCTTCTTCCAGCAAAGATACACCGGCACCGTAAAAAAGAAGACCGCCGCAGCTCGAATCAAGACCCAAGCGCTATAAACCGCGACACCGCGAGCTCTCGGCCTTTAAGGGAACGCAGTACGCGCGCGCAATCGAATCGAGCAATCGATGGGCCAGCGCGCGTGCGCGCGTCGCGCAATTTCACGAGGAAATTATATGGGGAGAGAAGTTCGGCGTGCGTCGCGCGCATGTACCATGCATGCCCGCGCGATTGTCCGCGCCGCGGTGCACGAAGGCGCACACGTGTACACATGCAATACGCGTACACCCGCTCCGGACGAAGGAAAAAACGGAGGGGGAGGAGGAGAGAAGCCGAGACAAAGGCACGCGCGGAGAGACGGTATTACTTATCCGCGAATGATAATTCATTACTTTAATGATAGGGGTGGCCGCGCGGCCGCTATTATTGGCTATTATTTAACGCGACGTATTTATTGTACATTACTCGTATGATGTGGGATTTTTTTTTTATTTGAATTTTTTTTTACATTTCTTTTTTTTTTTTTTTTAAGAAAAAAAAGTTCCAGGGAGTTTTTCACGTGTTCTTACGAGAGTTAATGATGCCCGCGAGCCGGTAAATAATCGTTGACTCAATGAATTCCGAGCGCAGAACAAACAGCGCCCGGGCCCAATAAGAGACGCTATAATGTAGTTGCATAATTAAGATAAAGACTTGAAAAAAATGTAAATACAGCCGGTAATGGAATCTAATAGAGACATCAGCGACGTGTGTACATTCCTGATAAAGTCGCGGAGCGCTTCTTTATTCGAGATCAACGCAAACCTCGGCCGTGCGTCTCCCGTGTGTGTAAAATCAAAAATTTAGGTAGACCACTTGCACTCGATCCTGAACTACTTATTAATAAATACGTGTTTTACAGAGTGCACCGAATCAAGAATCGCATTGGCTCGGATGTGGGTATTAATCGAGAGAAATATATAAATAGATGCCTCTTTCACAAAAAGTACACAAAGTACAAAATAAATATTCATAATTTTTATCATAGTCATTTTAAAATATTAAAAAAAAAATAAACACTTTAAATAAATATATATACGGAGAGAAATTTCTAGTAAAAATTAGTGTTGCTTTGACTATAACCGTGTAGACTACTACGTAGATGATTTGTTATAATTTTATTTTTATTAAAACGGAAATTTTTATTTTACATTTCTCTCTGTTTATAGATACATATAACAACATAAAATAATAATTATTCGACTTCAGCATTTTATATTTCCTCGTGGTACAATGAAAAGCACACCTCAGCTTTCACTCGCATTAACAGCCTTACAGCTATTGAGTCAGTAAAGGAAGACGACGCGCGTATAGGCAAAGGCAGAGAAAAAAATTCGGGCGAATAGAGGAGCATGAACACGACGAATGACGCGGTGGCATCCGAGGAGGCGAGTCGGAGCTGAGAGCGGAGGTGGAGGAGGCGCATAGGTGGTCGTCGTCCGCCCGGGCAGTCTCTCGCGAATAAAAGGGTCGAAGCGGAGAGCGTGGCGTTCTACGCGCATTATTCCTGCTCTCCGGGTACACACGTGGCATTACGTCTGCGCGACTTGTTGCACCGACGTGCTCCCTCGACCGGGCTGCCGAGAACCGCGCGACAACACACGCGCAGCTGCGCGCCCGCGAAGTGAAGCCGCCGTTGACGCGTGCGCGGCCGGCGCTCTCTGGACTGTGCGGAATTTTCTCACTAACCTTTTCACTCTTTCCGGAGATCCTTTTTTTTTCTACTTACTGCACTAGGAGATTTCATGCTCTTCGAACCTTGGATTTTTCGGAAATTTTACTGATTTATTTTTTTGGTTGAAAATAATTAACACTTGTCTCGGGATTTTATCGCATAGGGACTAATAACAAAAATCTATGAGACATTATTAAAAATCTAGGGGAAATATGCATTCGTAAATTATACGTTAATTACTGAACATTTATACCTATAAAAATAGATCTATAGATCTGTAAAAACTGAAAATAAAGGAGAATGCAACGACAGTTATAATTTAGGTCTTATCAAATTAAAAACCTTTGTATCTTTAAATTTTGAATGAATAATTTTTTAATTTGTTTAGACGTCGAATAACTGACGAAAACATATTGTTCCCCTAGATTTTTAATAATGTCATATATTTGTTACGATAGTATCTGTGGGTCAAAATCCTGGGACACTTTTATCATTTTTCAACTAATTATTCAACTAATTTTCAACTAACTTTCAACTAATTATTCTACTTTGGACCAAAGAATAATAAAATTTCAGAGAAATCCGTGACATGGAGGATGTATGTACCCTTAATGTTGAAATTCAAAATTACAGTAATTAATAGAAAGCAGAGGGTGAATCATTGATACATTTAATTAAAATGAAAACGGTAGTTGGCTTGATGCATTTAATTGGAAGTTCTACTTTGCTGAGCTGGGATGCTAACGAGATGAGAGAGTACTGCTATACCTTTTTAAGCAAATTGGAATAGTTTATATACAATTAGGCTATATAACAAGAAAAAAGTGCAGTATTATTTGCATTTGAATAGAGCATCTTCTTTTAAAGACTCCCACTTCTAAAAATACTTTTGAAAACAGAATCCTCCTAAACAACTATATAAGTTCACCTATATAAAAACGACGCACTGAAAAACATATTAGTAATTTAACCAATAGTTTTGTTCCTAAGTTTTGTCAAGTAAATAATACTTTGAATCAATGAAATATTTATAAAATGAATCAGACAACAGGACGCAGCACAGCATCCGTCGGTGCAGGTGAACCTATATATCGTCTCGGCCGAATGCGCGAGCGTCTGCGCGGACGTGGGGGCGCGGGCGCGCAAGACGGCGAGTACGCGTGCTCGAGCGTTTTGCGCAAACGTCTTGATCGCGGTCCTACCAGGCAAACATCGGGCGTTGGAGCTCTCGCCTGCCGACACATACATGCGCTCCCCACCCACGCCTCGCGCACAGCTGCTCCTGTCAATTTTCTCTCCGACTCCGTTCTTTTCGCCGAGCGATAAGCTCAGCCGTTATCGAAAAATCGACCTAAGAGGCGCGGACGGATGGTTTATTAGTATCAATTCGGAATTTTAGCTTCCTCATAGAGGATGAGTTCATTGGACAGCTTGTGAATCCTTATAGGTAGAAAAATATTGCGTTGTATACTTTTATGTGTATTTTTTTAAAAAATTCTATTTGGCTAAACTATTCTGTCAAATGCTTTGAAAAAATCATGGTAACGTAGAATATGAATATCTAGATTTCATAAAAATTTCAATCGATTTTGATCAATAGTTTGTGAGAAAAAAACGCTACCAACTGCACTGGCACAATGCTTTCTCATAGAGATGTCTGCATCTCTAGTTAAATTGAGAATTATCCATCGTTTCGT
>JAWWEN010052599.1:0-10363 GCA_035582955.1 Sycophila texana | reverse complement strand
AAATTTATTTGTTTCAATCAAATATTAATTGAAACAACTAAACATCGATTTCGATTTCTTACTTTTTTTCAGTGTATATATGTAATAGCTAATGGTGTGTAAAATAGCAATTAAAGGATTTTGATTTTCAAGCGATTAATTCGGGTAATTATGTAAAAGCAGCAATTACGTTGGTTCATTTGTAATAATTAATGGAATTACGGCAGATCTGATTCGAATGCTATTCTCATCTCACAAATAATGAAGAATTTATATATCGATCAGTCATGACTGTTAGGCATTCATTGATTAACAAGTAAATTAAATTGATTATTGGTATATGCTTAATAATGACATTGCTAATTAAGCTTTTGAATTTATAAACATCTTCCCTCTTTTTTTTTTTTTACAAACAAAAAAAAGTGCCTTAGTTTACTATATGTTGTCTTAATTTATTACTAACCGCGCCGATCTACTGGGAAGAATTTTTAATAATTACGTCTGCTGATATCATTATTTATACTCGATGGTGGTTTACTTTCTTGACAAGATTAAAAAAAACGCATCGTTATTTGTTTTTTTTTTTTATATTACATTTGATATGGTTATGATTGCTTTGATCATAGATTGTTTTTGAAACCTTGAAAATTATTGATTAAAATAATTATTTCATGCCAAGAATTTTATAAATTTTATATATTTTTGTAAATTAATATTGCAATTTATAACAAACCAGCAAAATTTCATTTTACTTATAATTGCAAATATCGAGAATTTTTTTCAGCATAAAAGAGGATAAATTAATGACCTGATCTGCCGCTTCTTCACTATCGCATTGAATGCGTTTTCGGTTGGTCTGACTAATTAGTATTGTTATCGTCCAGGTACGACCATTCATGTGGCTTCACCATTTATTACGAAGTTTCATTTTGGTAATTAATTATCTACATATGTTATAAATTATTTCTACAGATAAAAGAATTTTTATGATTATATACAAGCGGTGAATATTAATTTTTTATTATATACATGTATATAGCTATGCAGAGGTTTGTGAAATATATTTGTAGACGGCGGTAATAATATAGAAGCCATTTTTTTTAATAAAAATTTTTATTAAACACATTAAACTTACTAATAAATTACGTACATTATATTAAAATGTAAGAATACATAACGCTTAATACATATTATTCATTACTATGTAACTTTCTTATAACATTCTTTACTTTATTGTCATGCAGACATTTACTCAATTTATTAGCTCATTTGAAATATCGAACTTTTAATAAAAAAATTGCTTAACATAACTTCTAACTATTACGAATCATTTTTTTGTAATATATTCTAAAATATTCGGAGTAATAAAATTTATAACTGTGATTGTATCATTGTAAAATGGAAAATTTTGCGCCTATAGTATCGACAGATTATTGTATGAAAGTTCATACGTTATGTACCATCAGAAATATTTTGAAGGCTTACAATATATTTGGTAATGTTGCGTTACATAAAATAAGATAATAATTAACACATGACCTTAAATGGAAATGTATTTTTTAAAGAATATGTATAATAAATCACACAATATTGTATTCTCTTTTAAAAACAAAAACAAGTTGAGCAATAATTTTTATAGTACCTATATTTTCTTCAGAAAATTAATAACTATTATTTATTTTTCATTAATTTTCCAAGGTTTCTTCTTCGCTTAGTTCTGTGTATGTATAATACACACATGTACGAAATGCAGCGATGTTTACTGAAAAAAAGTTTAAGAAAAATTACTATTTTTCTAGAAATGAGATGACCCACTTTATTTTTATTAAATTTTTTGTATAAATATTTCACATTTCGCAGTGGTATAACGAAAATTATTTAAAAGTATATCAATTTTTCCTACATGGTCAAACAGATTTGAGCCTTATTAAAAAGTAGTAAAGTTTCTTAATCTATTTTGTCACGGATCAGTAAATCAAAGTTAATTCGCTATAGAATTTTCAATATTTAAAAAAAAATGGCAATAACGTACGTATATATAACAACAAAGTTATAAATAATACCGATATCCTCGAAAACGTTAAGAAATAGGTACAATAAAAACAATATAAATTATAAATTATAAATAAGAGATAAAATAAATCTTCAACGCTGCCATTGTTTGAAAATGTCATAAATGTTTTAAGTGAATTAATTTCTATGTGGTTGTACATACATCCACATATCAACTTATGGAATTAAAAAATTTTCGTAACCATAATTTTTTTTTTTTACAAATATTTGCCTTTTTTTTAATACAAAATTACTATGAGCGCAGTCAGTGTAAGATATTTTACAATGTCACTGGATCCTTCAACGGCACTCATCGCAGATCCACTAAAATATCTGGAGTCAGTCGAACCATAAGTCTCTTGATAATTGCTGTCGGTGTGCTTTAATACATCCCCATTATTCCTCGATGCCATGTCTTCGTCGGACTTTTCCGCATTCGCGATGGAATTCAATCGATCGTTTGACGTTTTTTTACCTCTGCCGTCCTTATTCAGTGTAGACGTGCTGTTACGATGCTTAAACTGCTTCGAGGTTGCCGTCGCTTTTGCTTGACGTTCTTCTGTAATTGTATTAATGCGTCATTTTATTTGCTTGTTACCTTTTGTATTTATTTATTCATACATAATTCTATTTTATATATTTTATATATTATTTATAAGCGGGCTTTTTAGTTCATCTAATGCTAATAAATAAGTCAATTTAATTAATATATTTATTTAATTAATTGATTTATTTATTGAATTAAATTATGCGATAAGTGCAGGAAGTACCTCTTAGTCGAAATACGACGTTTGTCTTGCCCAAGGAATTTTCCGTGAAACATGTGTATGAGCTGAAGTCCGATAATTGAAGCCTTCTCACCGTTAAGCTGACGAGGAAGGTGAAATCATTTATTGATCTCTCCGAAATCTCGTGTCTTTCGCCCTGCGCTAATTTCACACCTGTAATTTTATTTCTATTATTAGATTTGCTTTTAAATGTACGGATTTTAAATGTGGCTAGAATCCACGTAAAAGTAGGCGGAGAGAAAGCCTCTAATAAATTTTACAATGTATACGTAAACCATTTAACCATTTAGACTGCGAATATATGATCCATTTTATTATTTATTATTTAAAAGAACCTACGAATTTTTCTAAAAAATGTTGTCAAATATGTAGATCTTAAAAAGTTTTTTTTCCCGGAAAAATTATTCTGTTTATTATTTATTCATTAAAAAAATGTTACTCTTCCGGCAAAAGGGCTCTCAAAATTAAAAAAACTCAAATGTCTCGAAAACCTAAAATGGGGTCCTTCTATCAGAAAGCCAAAGAAATTTGTCTAGAACTTTATAATTGTTGTATTTACCATTTCTCGCGTACCACGTCGTGAGCGACTTGGGATTGGACTCGACGTAGCACTCCAAAGTTACATCCGAATCTACTTGTGCACTTATCATTGGGTCCCTTACTTTAATCATAGGCTTAACTAAAAAAATTTGTTTATATTATCCATGAGACTTTTACTTATTTACATATCATACATAATTATAAAAAAAATATGCATTTTGTAAAGTTTATTTAAAAATATTTTGTACACAAATTTTTGCCATCAACGCGTCACGCATAAAGTACAAGGAATAAACTTGTCACTAATTAAACAGCACTGTAGTAATAACAAAATAAAAAACAACACTATTACAAACGATATAAAAAAAGGAAAAATAAAATTTTCAACTTTGTGCAAACGTTGTTATAATAGCAATTATTGCATTGTTAGGTAACAATGTCGAAAAAAAAAAAATCCTCATTATTTTGAGTTAAAAAAATAAAAAGTGAAAGTTATTACAGTATCGCTAATTGAAAGAAAATCTGCGAAACAGCTGTCCTTACAACTCACAATAAACGTTTACGTAATATCGCTTGCTGACGCTGGGTGGCACACCGTTCGAAGCGATGCACAGGTACGATCCCATTTCCTGCCTCAGGATTCTGTTCAGATGCAGACTCTCGTTCTTATAAGCTTTCACGATTCCTGTGACACATAATGGCCGGTTTACAGCTATTGACATTATGTAGGAAAATTGATAACGAGAAATTGTCGTTCTTAATATGAAATAAAAATTATTACTTATATGTTAGCGATAAGGTCGTACGAATGTACTTTTTTGTATTGACTACTAAAGACAGGGAATCATTTTATGATTGCCTGTGATATTGATTGAAATATAAATTCACTATTCTCTAAATTTGATAAAGTAAAGATTCCACTAATTTTTTAACAGTTGCACACTTGTCTCTCTGAATAAGTGAATTTCAATTTCAATTTCACTAAGATAATTACAATGATAATTGTGCAATTGTTTTAAGATTAGTGGGCTTTTTACTAGATCAGAGATTTAGAGAGTACAGTTATGTATTAAATGTCTTAACATTTTTTTCTGAATATGAAAGCTTTTAATTAAATGAACCTTCACAAAATAATATATATATTTTGGCAATTTTTTGTTTTCTCAATTATCGCAAATATATTACTGTATAAAAATTTACAGAAAACTTAGTGTAACAATAAGTTTGTAACTTTCATAAATCTATGTTACATAAAAAATTTGTCTCGAGTAGAAAAAAATATGAGTTAAACAATTTTTTTGAAATTTTAAATTGTGTGATAAATAAATCACTTATTGATAGAAGTTATATTTTTGTAAGCTCTAAGAATAACACGCTGTGTATTGGATATTGATTAAGACGTGCGAAAATTTATAATGTAGCTGTATTTACATTTGAATAGCTGTATGTACAATGTTATGAATTCATTATGAATTATAAGTCAAAGACTAACACTGTGTAAACAGATTGACTCTTGAATTTATTCGTGTAGCGACGAGAGAAACGACAAAAATAATTTTTCTTCTTGCATTTAAAGTGAAATAAATTAGTGATTTTATTATACCGTAAAAATGAAATTCATTGTATTTATGATTGTTGCAATTTTGTGCCTTTCATTTTTAGTACTAGGTAGCTGTTTACTGTTAATAATTTACATAAAGATTATGCATAATGTAATCTATAATTATAATTAAGTAGGAGTATGAAAATTAATTGCGACAATTAATTGTGCATTTTTTATATTATAGAGACAAGTGCGGATACACCAGACGCAGGTGAAAAATACATAAAAGTCCAAAAAGTTAATGGTATGTTCCGAGACTGCATGAGAAACTGCAAAACTTCAGGTAATGTTTTTTATTTTATTTTTATTAATTTCGATATAACTTGATATTTTACTTATATTATGTTTAATTTTAGCTCGAGAAGTTGTCAAAATTGATTGCATTACCGGCTGTGTGAAAAAATATCCACTTAGTAAGTTTTTAACTTTTTTTATACTAAATAAAAGTCTAAAACTAAAAAAGAATTTTAATTATATTAATTTAAAATTATATTGTATTTTAGGAATTAGTAATTCAATCAATTAGTGGCACAAGAAATACACTGTCAATTTAAGTGTGATGTCTGTTAATTTTATTTACTGGATATGACTACATAACTAATTTTAAGTTTAAGATATTTATATGATTTTGTTTTTATTAATTAGTAACTATTATTTATTAATCAATTTTTTATTCTGCTAATGGATTGGTGACAAAACCGTATTTTTAATTAAAGTTACATTTATTTCAACTTATTGATTCTAAAAAATTACTTTACTGAATGACCCTACAAAAAGTTGTTATATCATCGATAAAACGAATGTGTGTTTCAATATACGTAATTTTATCTACCACGCAATGCAAATTGATTTGTGATCACTGTTAATTTTATTTATTGATATTACTGCACTAATGATTTTTGTTTATGACATTCATGATTTGATCATTAATTAGTAACAATTTACAATTGGTTCATTAATAAATTCATCGCTTATTTACAACCGTTTTTAGTATGCAAGTGGATTATGGCGATAAAAAGTATTATTAATTTAAGTTATACTTATTATGTATATCTCAACGCATTATATCGCATTGATTCTTTGATTCGCTGAATTACCCTATATAAAAAGTCATACATACATGTACTCATACTACATTTTAATAATCTTAATAAAACATTCAGCAAATATTTTATGTATACTTTTTTGAGCCAATAATGTATTAGAAAATAAATTTAATTAAAAATCCCATCTGATTTGTGAGTAACGTATACCTACACTGAAAAAAAAAAAAAAGATTATGTAGATCTCACAAAAATTCTCCTGACAAAACCATTTAATTTATTTAACTAATCATTTAGTTTAATCAACCAAAGTTTTAGTTAAGTTGACAAACATTTATAACTAATTTGTTTTATTATCCAACAATTTTGTTAATTCAACTAAATATTTTTTAGTTACATGAATAGAATATAATTTATTACTATTTTAAGGTCAGTCTAGTGTACACGGAAACAACGTATTTGTCGAAATTTCGAGATTGATTAACGGTACGACATTACTCTAAAATAAAATTCTCCAGTGCCTTATTAATTTCATCTATCCTATAACTCCTTCAAATATTTCAAACCCACATATATAACTATATACTCGTTAGAAATTTCTCAAAGTGAACAATTACCTCATATACCATGTACATCGTACTATAATTCAGCGCTTCGATTCTAGAGGACTATTTCTGTATACCCCTCTTACGTACTACAAGTAGTTTCCAGAGTTTCTCGTGCATTCCCCAAGCATTTCTCGTACTAAATGTATTCATATTTTCCGCCATTCTTCCGCCGCGGAGCAACATACGTACGTATCACTGTACGACGCAACGCACTTCTCAAGAAAGTAATACCTTCGCATCGGTCTTACGCGTATGCGCATCTTTTAACGTTAAATCGTGCATCATCTCATTCATAAATGATTATATATACGTGTATAGTAGTTTGTTTCGGAAATTGATGCGTAGACAGGGAGTGAGGGAGAGAGAGAGAAGAAAATCGAGAGCTTTGAAATTTATCGGTCATGAAGGAGATCCTGGGCTGGGTGTATCAAAGTAACACTGGTCAGCGTGTATATATATATATACATACGTATATACATACATATATATATACTTGCATCAAGCAGAGCTGCTCGACAATGAAGGAGATGGAGCGCGAGCTCTCCGTCAGCCTTGCGCATGTCGGGATCGTGTGTGCACACGTGCGTACATGCAAAATAGAGGAACGGGTCACTGGCCATCAATCATGAGGAAACGGCTCGCGAAAATTCCTTTATCTTGCCGTTTTCTCCTCTGTAGGTTTGTGTGCGGATGCGTACACCTTACACAACTTGCGGGAACTAGACTGGCGTTACGAAATGCCGCGTTGAATTTCCTTTTGAAGCGCGTCCTAAAATTAAACTGTTTTGCTTTGCCGCTGCGATTTATCGGCAGGGACGTAATCGCATTGGGCGAGATTTAAGAGGTCGCGTCTGCGTTGAAAGCTGAGCAAACGTGAAATGTATCAGCGCGCGCGGGTTTGAATCGTTAGGATGTTGTGTAATTTTTGATTTTTTTTTTGTTATATAAAGGCGGTTGCAACAGCTATGTATTTTTCTTTTTCAAGTTATTTGTTTGTTTGTTGAAAGGGAAATTTCTATTGATGGTATGTAGAAGACATATTTTGAAAATTTATTGAATAGGCGATAAAATGCACCACATTTTTTGGATGATCCTTGTTTTTTTTTTATATTTTCCTGCGTACAGTTTTTCTTATGAAAATGAATACTTCTATGGATTAAAACAATAACTGTAAGTACTTACTAAAACATATTAAAATTGTTACTGGCTACGTTTAAAAATATTTCTAAGTTATAGCTTATATGTTGACGTTGTTTGTATAAGTTGCGAATTTATTACTGAAATTATGTAACTTATTGTTATTCGTTGTATTTATTAAAATTATTTTAGTAAAAATCTAGAAAAATAAAAAACCTACGTTGTCTGAAAAAAAAAATAAAAAAAAGTACAATAATGTATCCTACATTTCTTTGAGTTCATAAATTTTTGAACGTTTTGTGAGATGTTTACTCAAATAATCAGTACAAACCTTCAACCTGAAATCGCACAAAATATTAACAATTCAAGACTAATCCCACTAAAATTCATTAAATCTCTGAGCCTGCAGACATTTTGATGCAAGTATACTTTAGAATTGTATTATAGGGCTTAGTAGGATATAAAATAAGTTTTATCACGGATTCAATATACTTTCAGAATATTACTTCCAACTTTGAGAAGCATAATTTTACAGTGCAATTTCGATATAAATAAATAATAGATTATATCCGCTATCTGCTTGAAAGTCCAATATGGACTTTCTTAATTCTGGAAATAATTCATGGAGTGATTCAAAATTATAATTTAATACAATTAATTAAAATCAAACCAGGTTAAATTATATTTTATTAATTCACCTCAATTATTAACAGCACCACAGACCCATTCCTGTGATATTGTAAAAAAAAAAAAATATAAAAAATAATAATAAAAAATAATTAAAAAAATAGTAATAAAAAATAATTATAAAAATAATTATAAAAATTAATTATAAAAAATAAATGAGAGCTACTCGTAGAAACTTAATCGGTATATCACCTATATCAGTGGCGTTGGTCCGCAGGACGATTTCGCGGCCGTCCTCCCGGCGCCAGGTGATCTCGGGCTTCGGGTTTCCAGTCGCTCGACACTGCAGTTCCACGTTCCCGTACTCCAAGCTCGTTAGTCTGTCCGCTCCGTCCTCCAAATCTATAATGTCCGGTGGCGTCACGACCTTCATGTGTCCGATCTGTGCCCAGAAAAAAATCAATCGATCACAATGTATCGTTTATTTTTTCTTCTTCACTTTAAATAAACCATCGAGAAAAAAAATGAAATATAAATTATATAAATGACACGTGGTTCTGAGAGTATTCTGAGAATTTTCGCTAAAAGAACGAATGAGAAACGTTACTTATATAAGTAGTTAAAGCGTCGAGGGTACGCATAGATAAACAGGAATAACGTTGAAATAACATAGAAAGAGTAACGTTCAAATGGTGAATAGAATGTTTCAATTGATTAAAAAATGTTTTTTTGAATGAAGTCGGCCCTTTCATAACTCTATAAAGAAGTATTTAAAGTATATAAAGTTTTATAATAATATTTTAATAATTTTGTTAAAAACTTTTCACGAATGTATTCGTATATAGAATTTACATTTTGTCAAATAATTGACCTCAATTTAATTATACCGTTCTAAAATGTACTCATTGCATTTTAATCACTTAACGAGTGATATTTTTTCATTTCCGTAAGAGAATGAATGAATGAATTAATTACGTCTGATTAGTTACGTTTTAGCGATAATTATAGCTTGGCTATTAAGTTTAAAAAAAACCCTTAAAAAATATGTTTAATAGAAGTATAGTTACTTGACGTAATAGTTTATTTCTTGCAAAAATTTTAGTTATCTACTTTAGTTATATATTTAGATGTAGGAAGTCTCAAATGATTAGACTGAACCAGTTTTTTAAAGTAATTTATTTTGTGAATATGCATCGACATGCACTTTTATGAAGACTCTTCAATACTTTATAATATTTATTTTTTAATCGCTGGAAAAATCATTAATCGTCACTTAAAGAAAAAACATTGACAGGATGTTCTGAAGCCTCAAAGAAGGTGTTTAATTAGAATTCAATATTACAATTTAAATAATGAAAGAACCTTACGATTGTTTTATTTCATTAATACATTAGTAAATTCTACATTAAGATTTTATAATTTCATTTTAATTATTCTGAATTCTATTTGAAATAAGTCTGCTAATAAAATATAATTGCTACTCTGATTGATTTTCTACTCTCAACATATATATGTTTAAGTATGCTTAAATATAAGCGTGCATAGTTTTAGCTGTAGTTGATTAAAAAAATGCCGATTACATGTGATCGTTATTCGATTCAACACTGAAAAAAAAGTTTGCAGATCCAACTAAATATTTTGTGGAATCCTCCTTACAAAATGATTTTATTAATATTTAACTAAGTACTATTAAATTATTAACTAAATATTTTGTTGAATTAACAAAATTTTTAGTTAATAAATCGATCTAGCTATAAATATTTCGTCAATTTAACTAAAACTTTAGTTGATTATTAAACTTAATGTTTATAGTTAAACAAACTAAACGAATGGTTTTATAAGGAGAAATTTAGTTGGATCTACAAACATTTTTTTTTTCAGTGAATCTTTCTACATCAAATCTACAAATTCTACACGGAGAAAAATTTTCCATTAAAAATTACTATAGTTTTCCCTAAAGCGAGGACAAACTGGAACTATAAAAAA
>JAWWEN010052598.1:0-10365 GCA_035582955.1 Sycophila texana | reverse complement strand
TAACAGCTTTTTTTTGGTTGGAAGTATTTAACAGCGCGATCGTTGATCCAACTAAATTTTTTTCTCGGTGTAAACTTTTTAGTAAAATTTGCTGCATTATATAGTAAAATTTACCGCAAGTGTATGAAAATTTGTAATATTTTTTGACAAATTTTACTGCAAAGCTTAGTAATTTCTTTCGAAATGTCAGTCTATGACCAATTTCCAAAACAGTTCAGTAATTTTTACTGGACGATTTATAATTTTTACTAAAACATTTGTGTCAGTGTGTAATGTATAATACGAGATGAAGAAGTTGTCAATATATTTATTTTACACGGCAAACTGATACAAATGTTTTCACACTGGAGGAGACGACTTTTTTTCTCGAAACCGTCAATATAAATTATTGGAAATTCGAAAAAAAAAAAGAAAAATGTGTATACGGTGCTTGTAAAGGTGAAAACTTTACGCGGCGTAATGAAACACGAGTAAAGATTTTTCCCCGTCGAGTATCGCTCGGCGTGGCAATGTCTGTCTCTTTATCCCTTTTTTCCATCGTGTCTGGGGGTCGTTTTAAGTTTGCGAAAATAGCAGAGGGAATATCGACGAGGTGTTCGGAAAAAGGTTTTTTTACAGCTCGAGGGTAGACGATCCGACAAACTTGCCTTCCACTCCCTTCTTTACCTTTTTTTTCTCCCCCGCCGCTTCTCGCGAAAGGAATATATATTTCCTTTCCCGGTCACTGTGCGCCTTTATCGTCTTTTTCCTCGCTTTTTTTCCACGTTTTTACACTCTCCGTCATGGGTATTACGTTTCTTCTTCTTCTTTATTTATTTTTAAGTTAGATGAGTAAAAAAAATTGAATTGATCATTCGCATTTATTTGATTTTGCAACGGTAAAAAAAGAACTTGCTGAAATATTTAACGGAGCCTCGAGAGTGCATAAATTGAGAGGACAAATAAAGCAACTGCGCTTCGATAATTAATAAATTCTAAAAGCTATAAGGCAACCAGAATTTTGTCAGAAAAGAAAAACCGTTTTAAATTTAAAATACTTACCGAACTTTGCTGAAATAAGAAACATATGGAAAAATTTCTTAAGTTAGTATCATAAAAATTTACTCTTTAAGTATGAATAATTCACTTATTCTACTTTTTAAGAGGTTTACTCATTCGATACGGAAACAACCTTTAACATGAAATAAGTGCACTTGAATGAAATTCACTTATTCAGATATTTACAGAATAAGTCTCATCAGAAGGGGATAGGAGTTGCCGCTGAGAATCAACAAAAAGCAGCTTGTAAACGGTCGGCTGGCGTTCATACCCCTCAATCATCTCATTACCGCCGGCATCTGACCACCTCATCTCTCACCTACTTTCCTCTCCTCCTCCTCGAGCGCCGTCGCCATTTTCCAGCGGGTCTATTCGCTCGCGGTACGGCGCGCTGTCTCCCGTACGCCCGATAACCGGCCGAGAGCCGATAAAGGCTGCGGCTGACAACCCACTTCGATAGAGGCTCTCCTCCGCCGTCGCCGTTTGCAATTTCAGTCTCTTGGCGAGTCCTCCCTTGCCGCACGGCGCGCGCGCAGACGCGCCCTGCAACGGACCCTCGACTCCGATAATCGAAAATTTCGTGAGACCAAATAGCCCAGCCCCTTCTCCCATCTCGAATTACCTTTGAGCAATAGATAAGCGTCTGGAGTTGGGTTGCGATGCGCAATTGCGCAGCGGCGTTCTCCTAGACGTCGTCGTCGAGGCTCCCCTTGTGTTTTCTGGCCGGCGCGGGACAAAGGGCGCACGTCCGATTGATACGCGAATTATTGAGCCTTCAAAAGCCAAGCCTCTAGACGCTTGTTACTGCAGCCCTCGATTCGATTCGTGGAGTTTGCTGTGTTTTCGACCACCACGTTTCTTGGCCAATTTCACGGGTGATCCTTTCGTTTTCAAAGAGTGCAAGTGGTTTTGATTTTCGCGTTGCACGGACATATTGCGGAAAACATTTGCCAATGTTGGGAGGGTGCGTTTAGAAGAGATTTTATAGAGATATATCTCTATGGGAATGAAAAAATTAGTTTATTTTTAAAATCTGCTCAAGTTTTTATTTATTCAAATGCACGTGCAGTGCAAATTGAATTTTAAACGAAAGCGTATGCAGCTCTATATAAATTTTTCTTTTAATTATTTAATTAATGGAGCCTCCATTTGAACGGATCCTAATAGCCACTGCTTATCGCCAATTCACAAGCTGACGAATATTTTAGTGAACATCTGTATAATAACATATTTACAGGTGCTCATTAAATCTTGTTAAGAGAAAACTATAAATATCATTTTGTACGTCAATTACAAGTTCAGTTATTTATTTTGTATTTTAGTTAGTAAATAGTTTACTTCGAACGTACGAAGTGTGCAATATATTTAGAAAATCTATTTACACTAACAAATTGAATTATCACGTTTTTGTCACGTTACAATTTCGATAACGAACTTTGCTTTTTTCTGTTTCAGGTAAGCATTAAAAAAAAATTCACCGCGCACACACCGACACCGCCCAGCATATACCGCCAATGCGTGAGCCAATAAAAATAAAATAGTCAAAGCGAAAAAAGAAAGGAAAATAAACACAAAATAGCCTGTTAACAGCGTCAATCAATACTTTCTCGTATCGATGTGCTTGGTCCAGTAATTTCGGTTCCCTTTGTCAGCTAATCTAATTGTTTGCGGTCATTAGAGCAGATGCACAATTCGCGCAACATAAAGGATTTTATGTTGTACTCGAGCGCATTAAAACTCAATTACGTGTAATTGAGTGCGTAATCCTTGGCTCGTACGATCGGCCAAAGGTATGTCTGGCACTCATTTCTAAGCGTCTCGTCGAATTTTACAAAATACCTCGCGTGTAATTATCAGTCGAAACAACTTCCACCCCCTCCCTTAAAATTACAAATTTCAAAGTTAACCTCGTTACTGAAAATCTGTCTCCGCCTGCTAATTTACATCCCTCTCGGCCAAATGATTTTTAACGCCCTACATTTCATAATTAGCGCGGTCCGTTAAACGATTCCTAATAATTGTAGCCGTACGAACATGCCGTCCAGTCCACTACCTAAATCACAGCAAAGTACTTTCCAGCATTCAATTTGCTCTCGTATGCCCGACGGCGATTAAGTGTCTAGAATCACACTGAGAAAAAAATATTGTAATAATTACTGTCTGTATGGGAACGCGACCACAGACTCTCAGATAAAAATTACTATACTTTACAGTACATTTTGCTATATGCATAGGATTATTTCCAATACCGTCCAGTAAATTTTACTGTAAAGTATGGTAATTTTTATTTAAGAGGACAGTCTGTGATCGCGTTCCCATACAGACAGTAATTTTTATAATATTTTTTTCTCAGTGTAATAAAAGAAAAATAGTAGCAGTACAGAAAAAAAGCCACGCAACTTCATCGCGAGGGGCAACAAAGGCGCAGATACGCGCCGTGCCTCGGCGGCGCGCAGATAAGCCGCGTTTAAAGGAAGAAGGAGCTGCGACATCCTTCCCCAGGCTCGGTTATTATGTGGCTCCGCGCGATAATTCTCGCCGCGCTGCAGACGAGGGTGAAGCCTTCGAGCATGTGGTCGCGTTGGCGCGCGCGCACCCGTATTCACGGGAGAGGTCGATGAAACCGTAGGCCGAGGGGAGAAGTCGCGCCGGAATAGGGGGCGGAATTACGGGAAGGGAAGAAGGCGCGCGCAAAAGGCAGAACAGCAGATATATCGTTGAATTCGTGAGGACGAATAGGAGGCGCTACGTCGCATCGATGGAAGATACTTGTAATCGGACTGCTTTCTTTATCTACGTTCTGTAATGTTCGCTGAGAATTACATCGAGTAATAAAATCACACGGCTTATCTTTCCCTTTTTAGCCGTCACATTTAGCTTGTATTTAATTTTTTTCGGTTTGAGTAGGGAGAAAAGTAATTACGGGAGTCGGATGACGAGTGTGAAGTAACGTCGATTATAAAGTTTGAATCGCGGCGACTGATTGACGGTGTGCGCGCGCTTGTAACTCTGCTGAAACGGATGATTGCTAGAAGCTGTTTTGATACGGCTATTTCAATAATATTCAATCGGTCGCTGCGTGATTAAACGTCATTCACCGCGGCTGATCGTTTAATAAATATTCCAGATGGATGAATATATTACGCTAGTGTGCACTTTGGTAATTGCGTTTGAAGACTCACGAGCGCGCAGTTAAAAGGACATCCGTGGGCGGAGTTAATTCGATTGAGATCGATTTTCGTAGGTAATTTTTGAATTTTTATTCGCCACCCTTTACCGCCTGTTTAACGAAAAGGAATACAGAAGGAACAACATTATAACATCTCCGTCGATGAGGTAGCGTGCGGTAAATAAATGAATATGTAATAATGGGTTGGCGCGCTCATTACACCTCCCCATGCATATTTCACGTCGAAGTTTCAATAGAGCGAGTCGCGCGTTATTTAGCAATCGATATCTATACTTTGCAATGAACGCGAAGGTATCAATAGGAGTAATATGGGTAATCAATTAAATGAATCAACGGAAAAAGAAACTTCCCGTCTCCCTCGGCAGGTTGAATTTTTCGCAGCGAGGAGAAGCACACTCGGGATGAAAGAGAGATAAAAAGAAGCGAAGAGAAAAGAAAAAACCTGCAGTCGGTTAATAACGTAGAAAGTCTCCCCGGCGCTGAGAGACGGAAGGAGAGTGGTAATTGCCGTAATGCGAGCGAGCGGCGTTACGCGCGGAGCGCCGAGGATGAAATAGAACTTGAGGGGAGGTCATTGATAAAGGGAATGCTGTCGTCGCCGCGCCGGTTAAATATAATATACAACGTAACCCTACTTCGGGATGGGGATAGAGAAGGAAAGAGAGAGAGAGAGAGGAGAGACGAGGGAGCTCGAGCGAGCCTCCGCGCCATTGTAATTGCGCCCGGAGCCGTGTGCGGGGGCGGCGACGACGACGCTCAGGAAATTCGACCCGTTTGCCGCCTAAATAATGAAAAGAACTCGGAAAACCGCAAGGAAGATTATTTCTTTCGAGTTATATTCCGATTACTTCGATATGCCGTTGAATAGCTGAATAAATAACGATAACCGTGTTGATTTAGATGCGGACGATTATTCTTGATTAATCAATTCAACCCAAACCATTTTTTTTCGTAATAACTAGCGTAGCAATGCTTTTATTCCGTTCACTGTACGATAAGCATAATAGCAGATTGAATGATTATAAAATTTCGTATGAACGTATAAGCTTTTTATTAAAGCGGCTTTAAACGTGAACCGTCAAAGTCTGTCAATTAGCATCGCGTGGATAAACATTTGATATTTAGTATTACACGTTTGATTACACACTGATTAAATGGGAGTTATACTGTCTTTAGTTGCCGGAGAACCCTCGACGGAGTGGAATAATCCGACGACGGGTTACAGCGTTCAGAGTCGAAGGCGGTACACGTTGTAAAAAAAGGGTCGGGAACCGCAAGACGATGATAGCGACCGCGAGGCTATCGAAATATTGATTCCTGCCTGCCGCTCGTTGACTGTGTATATTGCAAGCGCACGACGCTAGGCGTCGTCGATATTTTATTCGGCTTGAATAGCCAACGACGTCTATAGGCTCGGGATCTCTCCTCGCCTCTTTTTTTTTTTTTGTTGGTGCGAAGTGCTAGACTGCGGCTGCTGTTCTCCCGTGCCTCATATTCAGGTCAGTAAATTAATAGCGCGCGCGCATATACACACGCAAGCGCCGAGCCGAGCGAGTGTGGGAGTGAGTCGTGAGCGGCTTTTTGTCGCGCCTCGCGCGCGAGAGATTTCCGGAGGCGTTGGCACGAGTCAATGCCTTTTTACTTTTTGCTTCCGCCTGTCGGTGAGCTTTCGGCCCTTTTCTTGGAGAGCGCTCCGAAACCCAGCAACGACGCGCAGATGGAATGTCGCCCGATTAAACGTTTCGCCGGTTCTAATAAGCTCGGCTGAGGTGAATTATCTAACGTTTAACTTTAGTTTACGCTCGCTGTTATGGCGTCGATTAATTCTCTATAGTTCAAATAAAGCAATTAGCTGGGAGCTTTCGGAAAATCGATGGGCACTGCATAGATTGAATTCAACGGATTACTAGCTCGAGCTCTCCGATGCTGGTTCATTGTTGCTAACACTAGATTGAAGCACATCTTCGAGACGGCAGGCTGCAATAATCACTTGTTCATGTCGCAAAAATTTACCGGCATGGCCGGTTGGTTCAGTATTATGAAGCCAAAATTTATAGGCAAAGCTTACGTGCGAGATAATTTTCATCGAGTGACCGTAACCTTTCGGGCATGTTGTCGCGAATTTCATCGACCAGCCGTGAGCAGCGACGGATTCTCGTGAAGTTTTTTTGACGCGCGCGTGTTTGCTCTCACCCTCGAGGATGATCGACGCTAAAAATAATACGCAAGTGGGTCGCTCTCTCGGTTCTCGCTTGTCAATTAGCGACGCAGTGTTGCTCCCGTCTACTCTTCAATTTATACACGAATAATCCCGGAATTACACGCGCCTTCCGACTCCCCCGACGAATGAATACTTTAAATTCTTCTCCGAATAGAGAGTATCTGCGGGATTCCTGTTCTTTGAAATGTTACCGAAGTCTCGTCTGTCCACTGATGTCTTAAGGGAGTGGTCGAGCCTACCTATATACAATTTCGAGAGAGAAAAATACTGTTATTAAGCTAAATTTGGAGCGAACGAGACCGTAGGCGGACGGATGTCCCACGCAGAGGGAAGTTATCAAGTTGCTGAGACTATTTGCCTCAAAGTGATTTATTGCCGCTACACCGAAGAGTCGGTTAATCCAACTGATATTTCGGTAAATTTCATGCCGGGCACGTTTAGTTATAACTAAACCTATAGGATGATCACCCTATGGAGATTCATCAACGAGCTATTTGCAGGCGTGACCTGAAAGTATGTGCTCTCGTGTATAAAATATATAACCCTCCGAAGCGAGATCTTTATTTCTTTTGAATTTCACCCGGAACTTCAATCGGCTGTTTGAAGTTTAATTAACACAGACATCAATGACCCAGTCCCACGAGGTGCAGCAATCGTCCGGTGTCAACGCGCCAAGGTATTGAAAATAATTTGCAAAGTTTGTCCCAGCGCTCGTCCGACCATTGAATTATACAAGCTCGCGTCAGAGAAGCAAGAAAAGTAATACCGCTAATTCGCAGTAGATAGGGTAAAGATAAAAAGAAAACGGTGGAGATAAAGTTTTTGCAGCGGCGACCCTCCTGAAAACTAACAAAAGCCGGCTTAATTATTTTAATTACCGTACGCACGACACGCACGCGCACGCCAATAAACGAAAAATTCACTCAAAGGCAGCTCGGAGATACGCATGCGCGCTCAAAGCCATTTCACGAAATAGCTAAAATGAAAGGAAATCTCGCTTGGAAAAAAAAGAGAAAGGGGGGGAGGTTCTCGTAACGTCATCAAAGGAGCGCGGGGTAGAGAAAGAGGGGCGAGGTAGTCTCTCTCTGGGTGAGACGACTCCGCGCGTACTTTGCCACGAAGCCCGGGTCAAAGGTCAAACTGCGTCAGAAATCACGGGGGCCGGGCGTGTTCACCACCTTTGACGAGCTTACACCTTTTCTTCTCTTTTTAACCATTCGACGCGATCGCGCGCGTGCATATTTTACGAGTTACCAGAGCGACCCGAGGACCCCCTTGATTGAAGAATAATTCATCGTTTATTGTCGGTCGGATGACGAAAACATTCCTCTCCGAGATTCCGCAGAGAATAAATATTAATTAACGCAGGAACAATTCCTAATTCCCGAGGTTATAAGGGGTGGGAGGGGGGGGGCTATAAATTTCTATAATGTCGATTCCATTAGGAGTGGCGCACGCGGCTGCGATCGCAAAGAGTGGTTTTATTCGATGTTCAAGTGGTAGCTTTTCCAGAAGAATGAGAGTGAATTATTTAGCGGAATTTCCCGGGAAGTTGAATTTATGCCAGTGTGCAGAAAGAAATAAATCAAGCGGGGTTTCGTTATTTTCACGTGGCATATTCGCTAGATTGCTCGGAATCCATTCCCGCTGAATTTTTTATGATAAGGGGGAAAACCAAAATTACAAAGAGTGGCCCCGTAAATAATAAAAAGTGAAAGTCTTTTTTCCTTCGTTTGATTGAATAAGTAATCGAAAATCTCTTCTCAATGTTCGGGCCATAAAATACACTTTGATGGTAATATTTTTCGAGGTCGCAGAAGTTTGTGGGTTACCTTTTTGCACTTCATTATTCCGTCAGATTTTCCAAAAGTTTTCCTACAAACCTAATTCAAGGCTATAGTGTAGCGAAACTTTTTGCTGAAAGCTAACTCCTGCATGGCAACTTCGAGGTTGAGTTTTTTTTCCATCCAAATTGTTGATATCGAAATTTTTATCGATATCTCGAGTGCAAAGAAAATATAGTACGTCTATAGTACGTCTATTATGGAAACATTGAATGGAGTCTCTTCAAATAAGATTAGGCGGTGTTCCTTAATTATAGGGCGTTGTTACGCTAACCTGTTAAATGGAAATAAGCATTGGAGGTCCCCGATGGGGTCTTCGAAATTCATATCGCATGAATTTTTCCGGCCGGACCGGCGTGTGCATGTAGCTGCGTAAGTGAGTCACTTGTTCGAAGGAGAGCCTCTTGTATAAATTAGTTTTAATGCACATTATAGCTCCGAAGCGATCTGGCCAGGATCCAATAAATTCCACCACGAGACCTGGCTAAGAGATAGAAGCAGGAGGTTACAAATGTCCATTTATCTAACCTCAATTTTCAAAATAAACTTCGGACAAATTTTTACTGCACTTTATTTGTTAAAAATGGATTGCTGTTGTTATTTCGGGCGCGTGAAGGTTCAAGGCGAATTTTGGAATCGGAAAGTCGAAGTATAAAAATAGAACCAATGTAAGCCTTCGGAACACTGTTATTTAACCAAGTTTTACTTTGTTTACTTTTAATGTATAATGTACTATTAAAAAAAATATTATTAAACCTTACGAGCACGCGTAAATCATAAAAATCATCATTTGTCATAATTACAATTTTGCAAATGTTTTACATTAACAGCATTTTCAAATTAAAAAAAAAGTTTCTATTTTTCGTGAAATATATGTTGCGAGTAGAATTTGATATTCACAACTAATTAAAGATAACTGCAAATGAATTAAACATTGTTGAAAAATCTGCACTAGATTCTCTCTTTATCCTGCGAAACGTTTTCGTTCAATATCTGTAAATACGGAATCCTTAACGATTAAATTGCTAATTGCTTCATTCTCAGTACGACGCGATGAAGTGATCTTATTAAACCAGCATAATACAGTGAATTCTGCAATGTAACTCCGTGGTACGAAGCAATCGATAATCATCGTTCAGTCGCTAACACAATGAAAATTTCGCACCGGCACCGTTTATAAGAGTAAGAGAGGGGAGGGGGGAAGCGATCGACTGTAGCAACATCCAACACAGTGGGTCATTGGTTCATTAGACGCAGAACCGCGGAGAAACTTGGGCTCGTTTCCGGGTAAAGCGAGAGCTTCCAGGAGATTGGCGATCTAAATAATTCCACCGGCGATCAAAATGCGCGACACACGCTCGTAATATGCGCGCGATTTCTCCGTAGCCCGCGGCGCGTGCATATTGCAGGAGCAGCGCGCCGCGCCTATGCGCGCGACCCGAGCTGAAAAATTAACGGAACAAGGTGCAGCGAGCGCGCAAGGCTAACCCCCGGGCGCTAAAGGGATAATGGCTTCCTAAAACTTTCAACGAGCCACTCCCACCCTCTTGTAATCCGTTTTTGCCTAAAATTGCCCGCGCACTTTTCGAATTTTCGGGGACGACGCGCGACCAAAAGTCGCGATGCGCGGAGGGGGTAGGGATAAGAGACAGGGAAAGAGAGTCGCGAGCGGCCCGTTAAGGGTTGAACGACCGGGGTCCATTCACCGAATGGAAACCCGGAGCTGTGTAATTTCCCCAGCGTACCGGCCGCAACCCTTTTATCGGAGTAGCGTGCGATCTGCTCCCTCTCGCTTTCCGCGCCTCTTTTTTTTTCCAGATTCGTTCGTCCGCTTTGCCTGTTGAATTTTCCCCAGAAAAGCATTGTTTCGCTTCGCCGCGATATTTGTTCTGCGCTAAATTAGGCGACTTTTTTTTTATATGCACCCTTTTAGCAGATTAAGAAATTTGCAGCGTTATTTTATTTTAATTACTCGTGATAAATCAACAGGTATTCTTATATATGTGGGATTCTACGGAAATAGACAAACAACTGGGGTATTAAAAATAAAAAAAAAAAATTTGAAAGCACAC
>JAWWEN010052597.1:0-10366 GCA_035582955.1 Sycophila texana | reverse complement strand
CCTCCTCCTCCCGGTCCTCCCCCTCCGCCGTTGCCTGTATATAGGTGTATTCGATGCGCGCGTTTTCCTCCTCCCGAAGCGCGCTGCACGAGGTCGTGTGTACGTGCGCACCGGATTGCGTCTCCGCTGAGTTTCCCGATCGTCTCTCTCTCACCTCCCCCTCTCTCCCCTGCGCCACCTCCCTCCCCCACTTGCTGAGCCTTGCAGACGCTGCAGCTCGCGGAGGTGGTACCTCTATACCTCTTATTCCTCTTTTCTCCTTTTTTCCGCTTTTCCCGATGGCGTTTCCTCCTCTCCCTCTCTCTTTTTCTCTTTCTCTCTCACTCTCTCTCACTCTCTCTCTGTCTGTCTGTCTCTCTGCTCCTGCTCCTGCTCTCTCACCGTCGTTTCGTTCCAACTCTTTGTCGGTGCCTTGACTCGCGCCCTGTCTTCTTCGCTTGCTTGCTCGCCTTGGTCTTGCGAGGAATTTGCAATTTTTTTAATGTTCGGAGGTGCTCTTCCATTGTTACGAATAATTTTCTTGAAGAATAAAGCCTTTTTTTATTATTAAAGCAGGGTAGAAATTATTGGTAGCAGTTACTGTTCTTCAAGGAAATTTTTTTTTTTAATAAAAATCGCAAAGCAAAAATTAGCTTTTGGAGATGAAAAAAAGTTTCGTTATAGTGTGTTATTTTCTTCTGTATGTAAAAAAGTACGTATTAAAGTTTTTGTCAATGAAAAGAAAGTATTATAAGAATTACTATCTATATGGGAACATGACCGCAGACTGGTAATAGATTTCGGCATGGTAATAGATTTCGGCTCCTCTTATTTTTGATATGACAAGAGGCGAGGCGTACGGGTTCAACCCTTGAGACAACTGCGCGGTTGCTTTTCCAAGTCAATCTAAATATTCTTCATGGAAGCCGATATTTCTTTAACCAGTCGGCAGAGGTGGAGGCCTAAAAAAAATGCCGAGACGTATATCCTTCACTATCGACGAGCGAAGAAAAAGCACCAATCGTGTGGAATGAGATGTACGCTCAGTGAATCTTGCGGCGGTTTCATATTTTTATTTGACTGTTGGTGTACGTTGAACCGACATAAATGAAATTGTGTGTAAATATTCATTCTAATTGTGGTATAGTAATTCTGTAGTTTTACTTGATGCAATACCATAAATGCAAATACTCATTGCAAATACTTATTGCATTTAGTGAGTTTAGAATAAAATGAAAAATAATTTGAATATCCCAAAATAAAGTAGGCAATTTAATCATTGAATTGAAAATTAATTCTCAAATAATTAACCGCTAATCGATGATCTTTATATGAAGGGAATAATTTGCCGATCGATACTATTCACGATTGTGAAGTTGCGAGAATTGATCGAATTTTTTTAATACCCTACGTATACATTATATACTGAATATGCAAAATGTAATTGGAAATCAATATTCTTCTTAAGGTCATATTTCCTTTATGTTTCAGGTGAGTTGGCTGTATTTTTTCTGAAATTCCCGTGCAATTTTTCAGTCCTGATGTTATTGGTAAGTAAACTGTCAAATTCTTTGCAATTTAATAAAGCAAAGAGCAATTTTATTTTACACTTAGTTTGGAGTGCATTCAATTGTTCCAAATCCAAAAATTACCATGAAATCGGGTTCATTAATTAAATCTAGGCTCTTTCCTGAATCTTGAATTGGGGTGTAGACTCGCGTGTGTTGAAATCCGATTACAGCGCGGCTTCTTGATCCGCTGGCACCTCACTTAAGTGCGTAAGCCTGGATTTTTCTTAAATCAGACCTTCCGGAGAGCGGAGTAGAGAAGCGGTTGGGTCAATTAGGAGACGTCGATTAGGACAAATCTGAAGGGTAAAAATCGTTATTTTAGTTCTCTGTGCCTCGTAAGACTTTGTCTGTTAACAAAATTAGATGAAATGTTGTTATGACAGAGTTGGAGCACTTCGATATCGACGTTTCCAAGAAAAATGTAAAAAGGTAATATAAATGGACTATTTAATTATTTTTATACCTCACTTTTCGCGGAATATGCCGATGCTATTGTGAATTATAAATTTTCGGATAAGCCGTCATTTCATATGAATAATGAAATATGTAATAATATAAATCGTAAAATTTTAACTTCGATTTGGGTACTGCATTAATTTTGTAAAATCAAATTTCTCGATTCAAATTTGTTGAAATGTAATAATGTAATTTATTATAGGAACTATATTTTTACTTTCCCTGTTATCGACAGCTTTCGATATCAGATGCACACCAAGCACTATAATTTATAATTTAGCTCCGAAATTTATAAAAAAATGACGCTAAATTTTAATTAATCTGGATCAGGTCTTAAAAAAAAAAAACAAAAATAATGTGATGATCATACTGCACATGTCTGTTACTACTTAACAATATGCACGAATGCTAAAACTGTCGAACTAGACAGCTTTATAAAAGTTCTTCAAGAAAAATTTCCAATTGATACCAGCAAAGTTCAAAGATTGAGAAAATAATATGGCGGTCTTGCTACACCTGTCTATTACTACTTACGGGTACGCATAAATTCTAAAACTGATATGTAAGATAGTTTTATAAAAATTCTTCAAGAAAAATTTCCAATCGATTGCATGCAAGGACTGAGAAACGAATGTGATGGTCTTACTATGTACGTCTGTTACTACTTAACAATATACACGAATGCGAAAGCTGATGGGACAGATAGATTTATACAAATTCTTAAAAAAAAAATTCCCAATCACAATATTGAGAAACGAGATACGATAGGAGTCTACTTTATTCGTTTATGACTGAGTCAAGGCTAAGCCTGATAAAACCCTTAAACTCCTTGAAATTTATTGGAATTCTTCAATGTAATTTAATGTTACTATTATACTCATCTATATTAGTTTATACAAGTATTAATATCAAATAATTCTTAACTAATTATTTTACCCCTTATCTAAATAGAAATCTCGCTTGATTTGAATACTGGTCCGGTCGAAAGAACCATTGCTTTGTCAGTCGCCTACGGGAGATCCCAGGTCCGGAGAAAAAGCATCCAGTGCTCAGTGTAGGTCCAACGTAGGAGACGTAAACGTGGACGCAGGAAAAGCAAACGCCGCGGAACTTGGTCCGGTGGTAGGACAAATGTTGTCTTAGTCCACGGTGCAGAATCTTCGTCGCTCTTGAGGTTACCACCGTCCGTTAGAAGGACGGCGTCTCTTTGAGTCTGATCGTCGAGTGTGAAAGCACGGACCCAGCTACGTTGCTTTGCAAAAGCGAAAAAAATTGCAAAAGAATAATTTCTATTCTGCGGATCGGAACGGAAGAAGGAAGATGCAGTAAAAAAAATTTATGCATCACTTTCTTCCTCATGGGACCACGGGAAGATGTAATTTACGCGGTTTTAAGGTCTAAATCGCCAGGAAATCGTCCCTCTTCCGCCTAATTACTACGAAATGTGAGAAGGTGAACTTGAAAATCCTGGATTTTTTAAGTAATAAATAAATCAGCATACTTTTTTTAACTCGACGTATATAGTAAGGGATTCGATGATGATAAAGAATCTACCAAGAGACCAGACGCAACTCTTAATTATCCCGACAAAAAAGGAGTCTATGCTCGCATTAAATGCTAAAAATCCAGTCTCGTTTACGAAGCTGAAAACCCCAAATTAGAACTGACAAAACCTAAATCTTTCATATTTTCAAGTCGACTTAGTAAGGGATTCGATGATGATAAAGAATCTACGAAGAGACCAGATGCAACTCGTTCGCCATGTCTGGTATGCTTGTATTGACGGGCCAGGCGGCAACTCGGTATCGAGCGCTTTCCAACGCCAATCCGCAACACCCGCGGCGGCATCCAATCCCAAACGACCTCACCAAGCCAGAGAAAGAAGGCGACGCGTCTACGTTGTACAGAAACAAGACGGACCAGTGGGAAGAAAGCGGGAGAAAGCGGCAGCTGCCCCGCTTCTCTCCCCGGGGCTCCAGGACTCTGGAGGATGTACACGCCGGACTCCTCGCCGCCACTCTCCTCGCGGTACAGAGGCAGCGGCTCTGCCGGGAGGAGGTGGAAGGAGGGTGAGGGCGTTGCGCGCCACCCCCACCACCGGCGTCCAACCCATCAACCGCCCCCTTCCCCCTGTATTGCGGTTCTCCGTTGCACTCACGGTCCTCTCCTCCTCCTCCTCCTCCGCTCTCCCGGCTCACCCCCTGGCCGGTACCAACTCTCCGAGTGAGTGAGAGAGAGGAGTTTCGCGTCGAGAGGATGCGGCCTCGATGGCGGTGTTACGGAGTTTCTTTGAATTTCAATGCTCGCGACTTGCTGGGGCTCGATGGTTGTCTGGGGAACGGCGTAGGTGGCGTTCGCCGAGAATTTGAAGTAGGACTTGTTAAAGCGAACATGAGGAGGGATGATTGCCAGGACCGAGGTGCCTTCAATGCTGCCTGGGGAGTCGGCTTTTGGCTTCCCTGCGCTTCCTACTTGCTGGAACATTTATTTTTTTCGATGACTCTTAGACCAATATGCTTTTCGAATTACAAGAGTTTGCGGTACATTATGCACCCTGCGAAGTTGCAGGAACAATAAATTGTGTTGTTACAGCTGCTTTGGTCAAAAATCGATTATGAAACTGAAATATCGATAATATTCATTATTTATCTCCTCTGTATAAACTCGGGCTATAAAAATATGATATTTCAATACTGTTGGAACTGATTTCTAAGTAGGTCAATTGGATTTCACTCTGGCCTTCCTGGAAATCAATGGAATTGTAGTCTCTCCTATTCCATTCTGTTGAAATGTCTTTACTTTTTACTTACAAGTCATCTCCCATCAGATGATGTAAGCAATCGATGCAAGTCGCATCGATGATCTAAAAAAAAAAAAAGAAGATAATAGCGAACGTACTAATTACGAGACAAAAGAGCCGCGAGATATGCTAAAGGGGTAGAAATGCAGGCGCAGAAGGCACACAAGGGGAAGCCCGTCCCTCTCGGCCCCCTTTTCATCCTCTCCTTATCTGCCGCCACCCCCGCGGGGCATCGAATGCGCGCGCACTGGGCTCCTCCGCCGGCGCCGCTGCTGCTGCTGCATGCCAGCTTGTATACGCTTAAATATTGCATTGTTGTCTGTAACGTACCGGCCGTCGAGTGCAAAACAGCCAGTGCCGTCGCTCTCCAGGCTGACACCAGTGCGCCGACCGGAGGATCCCTTAGACTCGAGGTGGGGTACCGTAGCCGAGGGAAGAGGTCAACGATCATACAACGTAGGTAGTGGTTTTAGTTTAAGAAAACGTAGGAGATGGGATAGATTCTTGTCTGAACTCGGTGACGGGTGTTACAAGTGGTAGAGGGGGGCACGGGTTGAGCGCGCTCGCTGATTCATGTTGGATGGTTGATCTGGTGAATGACCGGGTTAGGTGAGATTTTAAATGGATTATTCCGAGAAATGCTTTTACAATCCTTTTCGTTTTCACTTTCCTCTTTTATCTTATGATGTTTGCCTTTTTTTTTAAATTTATTTCTGCATGACACTTATGTTATTAAATAAAAAATACTAATTACTTTACTGTTTTTAATTAATCGTATTTTCGATGTAGTACTTAGGATTTTCTAATCTAATATTTAAATTGTTGTAAGGAAGCATTTTTTAACTAAAATTTTAGTTAAATTAATATAAATAATTTTGTAAGGAAGACTCAACAAAATTTTTAGTTTATTAATATAAATTGTGTATTCTTATTGCCTAAAAACGATTATTTCTATCACTTTCAGTTTTCTATTCTTTAAACGTGTTTTTTAACCTATTCTCTTTCCTAGTTCTTTCTTTTTTTTTAATTAGCATGTTAAGTTTCCGAGAAATGAAATTTTTTGTTTATCCATGATCAGGTACTTAACACTACGAATTTCAACGAATACATTTCGTAACGGCGATAAGAACGTGTTTACCTTGGAATTGTGAAGAATTATGGATGGGTTATGAATTTTATTTTCGGCTTATTAATGTACAAGCGTTAGTTATTTCATAAGTTAATATTTTATATAACTTTCGGTAGGAAAATATTGGTGGAGCAGTAAAAATTTGCCCAACAAACATTTTCCTCATTCCGATAAGATTTTCCATAAAAAAGTAGATGCAACCTGCTAATAAAATTAATAAATTTTCATCATAGTATAAAATCACATTTTTCCACTAATGCTCCATAAAGCTTATTATCCATCCAAAAACATGTCAGCCAAGTCACTAAAAATTCGATCAAAAAACTAAAATTATCTAAAAAAAAAAACAATATTTTTATACACGACGAATTCGCGAGTCGTAAACTAAATACGCACACTGAGAGAAATGATTTAGTAATTTTTTACCAAAAATTCGGTAGGTTTTACTAGATAGTACGGTACTAGAAGCATATTCATGAATTTAACCACAAAATATTACTGAATATTCATAAAATTTTGCTAAACATTCTACTTAACATAACCGAACAATTGATTTTTGTTAAAAATTCCCAGATTTACAGTTCACCGAACTCACTCGTAAAAAACTACTAAAAACATTTCTCCCAGTGCATTGACGTATCGACAAAAATCAGAAGGCGCAGCTGCGAATATCCAACCGATGCAGGCAGTCCGGCGCCCGCGGCTCGTCTGACTCGAGCCTGGTGCTCGCCACTGCAGCGACGGGCGGCTTTGCGCAAGGCCGCGGCTCCAACCCCACCAGCGCTCGCTCTCAACCCACTTCGCTCCGCCACCCACGCGCCACATCCATCCTCGTCGGGCGCTCTCTCTCTCTGCCCCGTCCCTCGCTTCTTCTCTCTCCCACCCTCCTCCGCGGACAGAGAGAGGGAGTCTCGCGCTCCCACCCCTCGGCGCGACACAACCTCCCCCTCCCTCGGCGCCTATACACAGCCCGGCAGGCAGCAGCATCTGAACAACAAAACGAGGGGGGTAGAGCGAGCGCCGCGCGAGGAGTACACTCCCCGCCGCCGTTTTCCTACTCTCCCGGCATCATCCGACACAACAGCACAGCAAGTGTACCGCCCCAACACCTGGCCTCGCTCTAACGTACAAATGCGCGCCTCCTCGGCCGCGCGTTTGTTGCGCGCTGTTTAGTCTCTCGCGCGCGCGCGCCCCGCGACGTCGTCGTCCGCCGCCAAACGCCGCCGCCGCTCTCACCCGCCTCCTACCCGGTGTACCGGAGAGCCCCGCACTCGCGCCTCGCACGCGCCAGCAGCGCGACGCGACCTCGACAACTGGGGGCCACACAACGACACACGCGCGCAGGAGCCTACGGCGAGGGACGCCCACGACTGCATAGGTATGAGAGCCTCTCGCCCTCTATTTCTTTAAGACACCGACACCCGCCTAATTTTCCCGAGCGTCCGGTGAGATTCTCTCCTCCCCCGCCAATCCCCGAGCACGCACACCTCACGTGCGATTTCTCGTACGTGCACACGCACACGCGCGCCCTCTCGGGTTCTTCCTCCCCCCCCCCCCCTGGGGTACCAAGGCACGGCTCCCCCTCCCCCTTCATCCGACACCCCTCGACCCCCTACTCGAGTCCGCGAAGATTTTTTGAAAGTCCGAGGTGGGCTTCCGATTCTTCGGGATTTTGTACGATGTCTTCCGATGATGCAGCCCCCTCTCTTTTCGCAATGCCCTGTGGGTCTTCGATGGTTTTATTTTGATTTATTTTAGGGAGGGGGGAAGATTCTTAAGGGGGGAAAGATATTTATTTCACTTTATTCTTCCAATGGTTGACTTGAACCGCAGTTTAGTCCTAGGCATTTAAGAGACATGCAATGGTTTCGGATTAACAGCACTCTGTGATGTAATAAATGCATAATTTTCCTCCTTTTTTTCGTCTTTTATGAGTTTCATTTAATATTTTTGCATCAGTGTAAGATTTCGATAAAATTATAATTTCAGTCCTTTTCAACTCTGGAACATTTAGATAAGATAAAAAAATTGCACAAGCTCAGAGACCAGGATGAAATTCGCTTGTGACTCACGAGTTAGCGGCGTTATGCAAAAAAAAAAATTGCCGTAAATCCACATCCAAAGAGTACACGTCACGACTGTCTTATCTCGGGTTATCTCGCAGGCTCCTCAACGCTTTTTAAAAACTCTCTTCCTTCCTCTTTAAATGTGAATCACGTAGATAACATCTCCGACGCCCCTTCCAGCAGGTTCTCCATTCCGACTAAACTTTCTGGCTAAACATCGACGATCTTATTTTTAAAGAGTTACTTTCAGCAATTGGCACCGTTGGAGAAAAGTGATAAGGAGTGATGTGATGTGTAACTGGGGTCGGACGCCTTGTGATTTATTTTTTTAAAGGAAACAAAGTGACGCGTTTAGCTAGTGATCTGAAGCTACCATGTGCGCGGGATTTTTTTTTTTTTTTTTTTTTTTTTTTGCAGGTGTAGATGAGTCAGTGTCCGTCGTACTCATAACGGGACTTTGGTGGATCCTAATTTGTAGCACTGAAGCGATAACTTGGAGCACAATGATAATTCTACGGAGGTTACGTAACGAAATAGAAAAGTTCACCGAACTATACTATCTTGAATTATTATTTATTTGTTTTTCTTTTCATTGTGACTGATAACAAACTTTGCTAACTAAACGTAATGAACAAGAAATATTGGAAAAGGCAACGAGAAGCGTAACCAAACGTTAATCTAACAAAAGTTATGTTCTAAACGAGACTAATGTCCTAAACAAAAAAATAATCAGAAGTATTTACTCGAGGCGGCGACGAATTCCAGACCTCGAAAAGACTGTGGCGCGCATCCGTTCCTTTCATCGACTTCGCCGAGTAAACAGTGAAAATAAAAAAAAAAGTCACACGATAACGGGTTGTGCAACGAACGCCGCACAAAAGGCCCGAGATGGGAGGAAAAAAAAAACTTTTGGATTTCCGCCGTTCGATGGCTCGTGGAGTTGGCTTAACCTGGATGCGCGCGTGTTTATGCCGCGTAAACAGTCGTACACGCGCAGCTCTCCTTCGGCTCCACAACGAGATAAGATCGACTTAGATGACAGCAGAAGTTTTCCCTGAGTGAGGAGGAGAAACTTTCGGCTGTAATCGGTAGCAAAGAAGATTTTTAGGAAATTTTTTAGTATGAAAATATCGTGACGGCTGCGGATAAAAATAAGGACGGAAGATTTTAGACGGTTTTCATTATGCATCTGTGATTGTTTTAAAAGATTCCGGAAAATTAAAATGGCGTGTGATCACCCGACGCTGCAAAATCGATGATTTAATTCGGTAAACCGAATAATGTTTAAAACCGTTTAATGTCTCGTGATGTTATCAAAAATAGAAGAAGAAAAATAATGATAAATGTTTAATACTTTGCTGTAATTGTGCTGTGCTAACATTTTTATTTAATTATATGATTCACGGGTGTAATGTAAATTTGTATGACCATAGAAAATGTATTTTAATTAAATTTTAATTAATTTTAAATTACCGCTTAATGAAAATAATTTTCACAACTTGCAGAACCAGTGCAGTAGTCAAGAAATCCGTATAAATAAAGTGTGAGATTACATTATAATTATTTTATTCACAAGGAGTTAATAAAAGTGCTTAATCGAAGAAACATCTAAATCTCATTATGACCGTTATTGCCGTCACGAAAAACATTAATACATCGGTGTATTTGCTTACTTCAAATTAATACGTCGATCAATTCACTTACTTAAAAATACAATTTAAATAAAAGAATACAAATTTTCTTTTATAACAAAATTTTATAATAAGAAATTTTATTAAAAAAAAAATCACAAATGATCTGCTTCCGTTCTCGCCCGTAAAAAGTACATCCTCTCAGATATTTTCGTAACGCGCACTTGTCGTGATTAATTTTGCAGGGCTACTGGGACAACAAACTTGGCATCGCCGTTTAATTGCTTTACGAAGTTACGTTATTTTGACACAATTTTTTAACGATCCGCCGGAAAATTGGCCGGCCGAATGACGGGGCGCGAGGAGTTAAATCAATTAGTCTCTTATATTTAGGCGGAAGATTGTTGCGCAGATTGCAGTGAGTGACATTTCGAAGAGTTTATCGGTTTTTGCAAAGACGTTAGCCGCAGGGACAAAAATATATTTCGACAGTTTATAGTTCTTCCAAAAGAGTCCGAGATTTCTCTGTTTGTTCGTATTAATATATTGACATATTTTTCCTTTTATTTAATTCATTTTGTTAACGACTTCGATAAATTTTAAAAGACGAAATAACCTCGAAATTCTCTTGCGCCTAAAAAAATAAACAAATAAATAAGATACACTGAGAAAAAAGTTTAGTAATCACAATTAACCATTACTTGCTTTAATTAATATTTACTTGTTTCAACCAA
>JAWWEN010052596.1:0-10366 GCA_035582955.1 Sycophila texana | reverse complement strand
AATATAAATTTTATTATAATTTTTAATTTTCAAATTTTTTTTCAAAAAAAAAATTTTTAGGTATAAACCCCCCTTAATGAAATAAAATAAAATATGATAAAATAAAAAAAAAAAGAAATAAATGAAAATCGTTTAAACAAAAACTTAAACCACTTGATTTGAGCTGAATGAAGGGAAATTTGGCACTCACCGTTTTTGTAAGGACCCGTGCCTCGCTTGAGATCGCGAAAACGCAGAGCAGAGCGGCCGCGAGGCGCAGCGCCGAAGACGATCCTCTAACCATTGTTATGCACGAGAATGACTCTGGGAAGTCAAGCAATCAGTACTGAGACGGGAGGGTAGCTTTGGAATCTACTCGGGCCTCTGCGTCCGCTCGTCCCTTGCGCCGATCCTCAAGTCTACTTAGGCTTGGCTGGGTTGGGCGAAAAGTGACGATTGCCTGCCGTTTTGCCGGTTTTATAGTATATTATAACTAATAACGTGGTGAGGTACGCGGGCAGGTGGGGGTCGGCTCACCTTGGCCGGTGCGTCTGCATTGGCAGAGACGCGACCTTTTTTGAGCCGCCGTCACCGCCGCCGGCGATGACGCAATTTATCGGGTAACGCGTGTGTAACACCCTCAGTCCTGTTCATTGGACTCGAGTCGGGCTCATTCGCCAACATCCCCCCACTCGGCCTCATCTCGGCTTTTGTCTTTGCGAATTTTCGCGTGCTTTTGTCGTCATACTTAATGCTTTTTGGGAATACTCTGGTACGATTTTTTAGAGGCTCTTCAGGGAATTTTTACGTTAGCTTTGGCAATTGTTCAGTCGAGCGCAATTTTATTCATTACTTTTACTTAACAATTGCTGATCATTATTTTTCATTTAAAAATTTAATTTAATTGAATTGTTTGAATCAGTGAATCTATTGATTTGCGCTTTATGTTTAAATATCATTAGGGTTAAATTTAAAACTTTGATGTATTCAAAGATGTGCATTTATAAGTACACAACTTTTAAATTAACTTGAAGTGATTCGCCGCTTAAAAAAGAAAATTTACATTTTTAACTTAACTGTTTTTAATGATTTTACTTAATAATTATTCTTCTTATGAAACATATTTGACTCCTGCGATCTTACTATATGCTTATTTGATTTTTTAATTTTAAGCTTCTTTTTTTAAAGTATATGTATAGGCAGTAATTTAAACTCAATAATTTTCTGTTCTAAATTAGAGTAAGCAATAATTTCCCTGTGAGAATCTACGAAGATATTGGACTAAGTCTTTTCTACAATAGGGAATTAAGATATATTACAAAATACTAAGAAGTATTCTTTAATTTTTTTTCCTTGAAAAAAAAGTATTTATTTTCAACATAAATCTTATGTAATTAACACATGAAGAATAACAATCGCAATACACAATTCATTTTTTCGTGCCACACTATCAATTTAACTGGATCACCGTAAAAATGCAACGATGTCACATAATATTATTAAGTAATGCAATGTCAATTTTGCAATTTACAACTGTCGGCGAAGGTTGGCTTCATTTCTGATTGCATCGCTGAATACACGAAAAAGTGATAATGCAACGAATGTTTCTCCCAGTCTTATCGTTTTTAATAGCCCGTGTATAAATATTAAAATGGTTTCAGTGAATATACATATATGCATCTTTGTGTAACGACGCTCTTTCATAAAAAAGAAAGAAACTAGGTGATCCCGTAGTAGCGATTAATTTTTACAATGCACGCCAATTGTTGATAAGTGATTCTGCACCTGTTTTTTTTTTATTTAACCCGAGCCATCGTAATAATAATACAATGTGCTGTTTCTTTCAATGAAGGCTACTAAAAAAAATAAATAGAAAAAAATTGCGCATCTCTTATTTCTCTTGTTTTTTTTTTAACATTCGGTTATTTGTAGATGAGATTTTAAGCTCGAAGACACTAAAGTGATCAACCCATTTAACAAAATTATGGACTGACATTGGAATACCGACATAAAATTTTAGTAAAAGATTAGATGTTCAGATAAGGACGGGGTCCCAATGAAGGTTGAGTGAAAATTTTTCGAACTTGGATTATTAAGACGATTTCAGAGGTACAACCGGGTCAATGTAATGGGGCGCCCTTGTTTTACAGCATGAAGTGTCTTTTTACGCAGCTTCTTCGAATTGGAGGCAGACTATGCGGGCAGATGGAAAAATAAAATAGATATAGATTTTTCTCTGTGAGCTAAGGTAATTACAGTATACATAAAGAGTAAGAATATTACGACTCGACCCGAGCCTTGAATCACTAATTATCTCGGAAAGTAAAAGAGTTTCGATACGAAAATGAGTCTTTGACATATCAAATTAAGTAAATACCAAAAATGTACATAGTAATAGAAATGTGGCAATTGTTAAAGGAATAAAACTATTTTCTTATTTATGACAGTTATTTATTGCTGATTTATTGCGAGTTGATATTTTTTTTGAAACGTGATGATATCATTTCCGGCGTCAATGTATCAAAATATTTTGATACCATTCAAATGAATTCAAATAAAAAAAATAGTTTTTCTGGATCTATTACAATATGTTGTTATGAAAGTACAAATGATATTAATTTTGGCAAAAGCATTTATTTTAACTAACAAGTGTTAATTATTTGAAGATTAAATTCGCAGGTGCTAAACAAATGTTTTTATTCAAATTGTTTTTTATGATCGAAAGATGTCCAAAAAATAAAAATTTCTTATGTACATGTACACTTGAAATGCAGAATGTATTAGCAATTATATTTAGACTAAGCTTTTTTCCTTAGAATAATATTGACGCGAATAACTTAACAAAAAAGTTCTTAGATCTATTTGTTTAACAAAAAGAAAATGTGTTGTCTTTTGTTTTCAGTTATGCTTTGCGCGTGACATTGAGTTCAGTGGGTGATAAACTAACTTTAAGAAATACCAAATTTAACGAAAATTCAATTGAGACAAGAATTGATTCAGAGAGACAAGAAAAGTTTATATTTTACAGTATTTAGTAGACTCTTTAGCAACTTTTTTTTCAGGATACAGGTTATTTCTTGCAGACTGATTAATATTAATTAAATATTTATTAAACTATTAGAATAAAAAATATTATAAAATTGATTTCCTTATAATTAACTCCATGAAAAGTACTGAATTTTAAACTCGTCCCAGGTAATGATTGCAAATTTTGCAAAGGAATATTCTTTTAAAATTTCAAAATGAAAAATATAAATTTAAAGAAAACGTCATAATCGACCGTGAATTAATGGAGATGATATTGATATCTTACTGCATACACACAACATCTTTTAAAAATAGCTTTTTCGACTCTCAATGACTTCAAACAAACTTTTATCATATTATCTCAAAACTTTTTTTATCACAATTGCAAAGCTTTATCTATCAGGAAGCAAGAAATGTTGGAAAATTTCACGAATTAATGCAATGCTATTAACGATAAAATCTATTTGAAGACATTAGTACACGATTAAGAAAAATAGTCATCTTTAACAAATTCTTATCTTATAATTGTTACTAGAATTCAAACGCGCGCTTCGCGCGCTGATTCCTTATATAAATTGAGCGTTCGAGATTTCGATCTTTTGTTCGAAAATCTCGAAATGATTTGAATTTTCGAGAAAAAAAAACAAAATTTCAATTGTTTTTCTTGCAATCAAGGTTAAATAAACCGCGAACCTCTAAGGCGCGCGTAGCGCGCCGAATTCTCTAGTTATTTTAGTTCGGCGATGACAAAAACAAAAAAGCAAACGCTTAATTGCTACTACTTTCACACTCTTCAATTTCGATAATTCGATAAATTCGATAATTTAAGACTCGTCAATTCGATTATATCGCAATGCATTTTAATATAAGGGATTTTAATCGTTATTAACTGAATGTAAAAGAAACGAGCTGTTTTAGTGCGGTATACCAACACACTATCGGGTAACGTCGTCAAAAGAAAGTAGTCGGATAAGTTAACGAAGGACAAACCCATACCAATTTAATTCCATTTACCGATTCCCCTCTTTTTGGCGAAGTGTTTATAAAGTAATGGGGGATCGAAAAAGGAGCTCACTCTTTTGTGAAAGTCTTAACCGAGATGCTAGTACCACCTTCTTTTTTTTAAATAAATTAAATTTAAATACCAAGATCAATGTGGTAAGATAATATTCTGCATATTACAATCGATTTGCCTTTTTTAACAACTAATAAAATTTCACTTTCGTGCAAACGCCTGCTTATAACAGAGAAATTAATCGCTAATGAAAACTGCTTTTAAAATCAAATGAGAGAAATTGAGAGTTTTTTTTGTAGAGAATGTATATACTTTAACATTATTTTAATTATAAATCCGCTTTTATTTACCTATTATCAGCATGTTTTAGCCCATTAATTTTGAGCGCTTACTTCCTAACGTTGCACAACGAATTCTTGTTAATGCTCCAACAATTTTTCGAACATTATGTGAAATTGCGAAAAAAAAATATAACGAGAAATGAATTTAGTAAATTATAGTTGAAACTAAATAATTAAATGAGTTTAAAACGGTCTTCTCTTTTTGGTGGATTTCTTGAAACTAACTGTTTTTCTCAAATCATTATTTGTAAACTTCTTGTTGAAGGTACAATGCAATAATCGCTTTCGAAACATTGTCAATACATTTTTCGTATTATAATTATCTATCATCGCTTCATATGTGAATTGTCTTTCTCAAAAATTTCCAAATAAAACACGAATGTGACTCTCTTAATTAAAAAATAAATAAATTAAGGTATTGGTATAATAAGAAACGGTTCACAGTATGCAAAAAATTGATTGAACAAAACAAATTTATGAAGTCTACAAATTACTTAGCATTCTTATTCCTTAAAAATACTATTTATCTTCAAATATTTATAAACTAAAAAATTCAAAATAACATCTCTTGATTTTTAACGAATCTTGAAAACATTAAAAATTTTAATTTCTTTAACTTTTTAATAATTTTTCATAAAATATTTATCACACAGTTCACTATAACAAATAAAAAAACTATAACAAATAAACTATATAAATAAAATAAAATTCACTATAACAAATAAAAAAAAAATTAATAAAATCTCAAGTAATTTCCGCATCCCAAATAAATCGATCCAACCACAACAATAATAAAACGCCCGTCCAACAATTAACGCTCGAGCCCGCAACAAATCCAGGCGCAATAAATCCAATAAACAATTAATCTAACAACCTCACGTCAGAACTCAACCAGCAGACCGCGTGGAAGAAACGTCGCGAGCGAAACTCGGATTAAAAAAAAAAAAAGCAGGAGGCAAGGAAAACGCACGCTCGCGAGCCTTTTCAACGGCTCGTGACGGAAATTTCTTTTCTCTCGTGGTTTTGCATAATTTCCCCTGGTCAGCTCTCGCACTCTGTGCCCCCCTCCTCCTTCACCCACGGCAGCGACGCCAAGCCGCTCGGATCGAATCTGTGGCAAGAGTCGCGGCCGGCGGTCCGCTAACGCCCGTATAATAAAAATTCAGCTGTAAAAATTGAATCGGGCGCGGACACTTAGCGGTCGGATCCACGCTTTGTTTCCCCGCACTGCGCGACAATCGACGGGAGGCTTTCACCACTCCGTCAAAAAATTATTCCGGTCAGTCTATCACTGGCGATCGAATCGATAAGTAGTGCGTCCCTCGATTTTATCTCGGCGACTCTTATTCCTACGTACTTTTGTTTATTTATTTATTTATTTATTTATTTATTGAATTATAGTCATTTATTTCAGTTAGTTTTTTTTAGTTTTTGTATATTTACTTTAGTTTTCTTTGCTCGAATTCAATCACCGATTTTTTTTTCCGTGTCCTTCGTTGAATCTGGCTCGCTGAAAATTGACTGGCGAAATGTAAAGTGAACGCTGCAGATGGACTTCTCGATTGCAGCTGGGGAATTCCATTAAGCGACCGTAACTTTTTTTTTCCTTACGAGGATGATTGCTAGCTGCGCGTTGGGGTCCGTCTTTGTTCGTTCGAACGGGCGCCTTCATTAGCGTTATGGATTACGCCGACATCGGCGTTGATTACAGCCTGCTCGAGTCCCATCTTATCACCGAATGGTAATAACGACACGCTTTTACCTCCATTGCAATTATTGTTGCTGGAACGGATGCCGTTATGGCCGGGCCTATTTTTTATTATTTTATTCGCTTGGAACTGCGGTCTTGTAGAAAATTAGCGCCGTTAATTAGCACCGTAAATTCACTGCGCGAAATTAGCGTTATGCGCAACTTCCTTTGCTTTTTTCGATTGTTAAATTAATTCGTCGCAATGCGGTATGAATTAGCAGTTCTTTAGAAATGTTTGTAGCTTTATAAATAATATTTTACTATTACTGCTCAATAGCGTGGTAATCATTTTATTAATAAAATTAAATAATTTCATGTCTAGTTAACATTAATTGATGGGATAGTTTAAATGTAATGGATAAATACATTAAGTATGTAATTTAATTATTTGTGTGGACATATACTTGAAGAAGTGTGATGTCGTTAGATATCTTATCCTGTTTGAAATTGTGCCTTGAAATAATAGGAACCCAAAAAGTTTTAATAATTTATCAGTCATTTTAATAGCTAATAATAATATTTACATTTCAATTATTCAAAATAACAATTATATTCTATCCTTATAATAAGAGTTTTCGTATAAAAACTGTACTAATTACACATTTTTGTTTAAGTGAACTCTTCATTAATAATAATAAATTTGTTATAATTTAGTGCGAATTAGTAAATAATTGATTCGATTAATAAAAATTAATCACCTTCTTCAATATTTGTAAACATTTTTCCCAATGTGAGTGTAGTTTTATTAACCACCTGTATTTTTCCAATACACTCCAAAATTCATCCCACAGAAATTTTCACAAAAAAGTGGGAGTACACTTTTTACGTCAGAATCCTCTCCACGCAATTAAAAAAAAAAAAAAAAAAAAAAGGGGGGATCCGAGCGCTCTCGTTTCGTGCTCAAATCCGAGCTCGCGCCGCTCGCTTTCGAAAACAAAATACGAGATGCCTTCAGGGGAGAGGAGAGAAAAGATTCGGCACAATGAAGCGATGAATCACGAAACGAAAGGGACGAAGCTCGCTATCGGACGATCGCGTGCAAATTTCACTTTCTTTCCGGTACGTCGCTCGTGCCCTTCGATAACAGTCCGATTTGGAAAAGTAAACGTCAGTAGTTTGCTTTACTCCAAGCACGTGCGCCTCTCCAGATGAGGCCGCGCGCGAAATCGCACAGGAGATCCTGATGCGAAAATCTGGGTTAACGGTGCGCTCGCTCCTTGCAATGCGGCCCTTGAAATTTAAAGTCCTCCTCTGTTCTCTTTTTTAATTGTCTCTTACAATCTCTCTGCGTTACGTCGCTACTCTGCTGTTTTTTCTTGGCTATTATCTGATTTATCTCCTGCGTTATAATCCGGTGTATTTGTTTTATCTTTTCTTATCGCATTTTTAAATCACTTTCTTTGGAAATTTATTTAACGTACAAAAACTCTTCCGGATTACTTCTTTTTACTTATCTTTTATACATAAGTTTATTCCGTCCCAGCTTGATTCCTACCTAATATTTTTTTATTTATTTGCCTTTATCTTTTATTTATTTTTCTTGATAATTGCAGCTGATGATGGAGAATGATATCATTAATGAAAAAGGAGACTAACGACTAACTTTTTTATTAATTATTTAGTTTTTATTTTTTATGTTTTTTTTTTAGCACATTAAACATTTTTTTTTGGCAAACATGTTGCAGTTTCCCGTGTGTATATAATCAAAGAATATTGTGCAATGGATTGTAGACTGATTCGGCAAAAACTGAAGTCGTAAAGCGTGCGCTGAAATTAGTGGTCTCTGATTGGCAATTGCCCACCGCCGCCTTTGGGGTGGGAACACTTTTAAGCAGCAGGTAGGGTATTAGCCCAAATTTGATGGTGAAATACGCCTGGGTACAGAAAAAAAACCTATTCAAGTTCATATTTTCAAAAAATTAAATTACTGCAGATTTACAAACCATTAAAGGTTCCTTTTTTTGGCATTAGTATAAAGATAATATTTTCGAACTCAGATCAAGTTCTTTCATTTTACTTATACATAATAATACTCTTAAGAAGAATTAGCTCTCTATAATTCTGGTCTGTCTATAGACCTAAATCGAAGATATTTTAAGTCGTCAGAGAATTACACCCTAAAGTCAGAAATTTGAACTTACAGGGGTATGAACACTAAAATTCCTTTTTTTTTCAAGAACACAAAACATCAACTTAAGTAGTAGTTCTTCTTCCTAACCACAGACATCAATGCCAATCAAGTAAAATTGATTGATTTAAAACAAAAAAATCATAATAATTATCAAAAAATATCCGTTTTTTAAATTGTCTGTCACAACTGATAACAATAAATTTTCATATTTCGCCCGATTTTTTTTGTTCACAAGATCGTAAAAAATAAGCGTAAAGATTTTTTTGGATGAAACTGTTATCGTCGTTGTTACGACAGTACGATTTACATAAAGCCAGTACGAATCGTAGAAATCTCAAACTTTTAAACTCACCAAGTCCTGCAATTAATGGTAAACCGGCATGAAAATTGTTCGAATTTAAAAAAAATTTTTTCAAACTGATATTAACATTTAAACTTAGTTTTGTAATCGACTTGTTTTAAGGAATTATAGCTGAGCGAGCATACTGCATTCTAATATGCCGTGGCAAACGAAACCTGCACACATAACGCATTTTCGGTTACGCTAACATTCGCCGACAAGAGAAACGTTCCGCAAGCGTTTTAATATTATGCAGGTCCCGTTTTATTGCTCGTGATAAACGGGACCCTATTAACAGGCAAACTTGTAGCTCGTGCCGTTCAAGCTTTTGGGGCGTTGGAATATTCGAAACGTGATTTCCACTAATTACTACATACGCGCATTTCATTAAATAGAACAAAAATGAGCGGGAATATTTAAATAATAAATGAAAAGTTATTTTACTTTACTCTCGCCCAATTATCTGTTTTTTTCTTTTTAATTTAGAACGCAGTCACTGTGTGTACAGCATAATTTAGAATGTATAATATTTGTAAATCGGAGAAAAGTTGATACGTTTAAAAACTTTATTTTCGCTGGAATTTGAAAGGAAAGCTTATTTCTAGGGTCGATTAATTAACTACAATTTTGGTTTAGATTTGCGCGTGTTTTTTATTTTGAAATAGATGTCATATTTTTTTAATTTAACATGTTATAATACTTAAACGTTACTGATAAATATTAGTCGGAATATGTCCTGTGATACTTAATTGTATAATATACTTTTAATTTTATTCGAGTTGTTTAATAATTTTGCTTCCTCACTGAGGAAGCTGTGTATAATAGTAAAAGAAGATATCTTTTTTTAATATATAATAAAAATGTTGCCTGCACCATCTATTGATTTATTTCGAAATTTATTTATTTATTTCGAACTAATAACGGGTAAAAATTGCTGAACCTGATCTTTAAATTTACAAAATGTGTACGAAAAATTATACAAATTATACTAATTCCAATACTAATTTAAAAAAATTATAGATGACGCCTTAATTGTCTTCTTAATTCATCAAATTATCATAGGCCATTACTAAAAATTATTTTTTAAAATAGTATCCAGAGATAGATATGTGATTCTATTAACCTGTAATGCCGATTTATAATTAGATTATATTTATCGAGATAATAAAATGATTTAGAAAACTCTTAACTCAAGAAAAAGCCTCGTAATATTACTTCATTTTCTATACTTAGCCGATCCTAAAATTTTTTTTCTCTCTATAGGTAACGGTACGATAAATTAGATTATAAATATACAATGCAATCTTTTCGAGAAGCTCATAAACCTCCGAATTATTTTAAATGATATCGCCATTATCGCAATCGCCGCTATAATTCCGCCGAAAGCCATTTAACTCGTGGCCATTATTACCCGCCCGAGTCATTAATTTTTCATCGCTCCCCCATAAAAGAAAATACCGAGAGACACCTAGCGATTTCACAGCAAAAAGGTGCGAGTCAAGTATATACACATAATCCACCCACGTCCCCAGCGTCAGACTAAAAAAAATTACTGTTGGGTACTCTGGCACTATACTTTCTTATGGGAGATATGACTGCAAATATTGTTTAAATAACCGCACGTGTAAAAATATTTTATCTTTTAATGAAAAATCCCAAATTTTTTTTGCGGACTCAATTTTCCATGTCTTCCGACAGGGATCAATAAAGATTTTTGCTTTCTCATAGAGAAAGCCTTGTGTCGCCAAAATTTTTCGATCTTCAGATTTTGACGTAAAAGTAC
>JAWWEN010052595.1:0-10367 GCA_035582955.1 Sycophila texana | reverse complement strand
ATGCTAAAGTAAAAGTAGCATCAGCAGAAGCAAACGACCTGTTGTTGCTATACTGTAAAATATAATTATTCGTTAAAGTTGGAGATCAACTTCCAATTTTTTTTACTTACATGCCAATGTTCAGCAAATTTTTCTAGCAATAAAGAATCAAGTGGCGCTTGATCTATAAGTGTACCTTGTACATTGAAACTATGAACAACACAATCACCTGGATCAGGATAACCTGGAGTTTCTCCAAGAAGGCTCCATTAATTTAGCCATACCTTCCCTTGGGCTTTCATTAAATTTGTCAGCATCCATATCCAGCCACTATAATAAAAAAATGATTCCAATAAATGATATGCAAACATAAGCAGTCAAAAAAAAGAAAGATTTATTCAGTACTCTCTTCTTGGTTTTAATTTCCATCGGTTCATCTCGAGATGGAAGATTAAGCAGGCACTGTGTCTCGAAGGTTCTAACATTTTCAATAGAACCTTTACATCTCGCTTCCTTTCACGCGATTAAAGAAAATATTGCATCCAATGATATAAATTGCATACTGTTCTTACATTGAACAGTACCTTTGATAGCATTTTCGTTAATTCCTCATATAACTTTATAGAATATAATCCACAATCATAATTTACAAATAATTCGGTGGGTAAACCAGGTATTTTCCATAATCGCACTATCGATTCTACGTACCAAATAAATAAAATAAACAAAAAAAAAATAAACAAAAAGATAACTAATCAGATAATAACATAATCATTTTTGGATCCATCAATTTCGATATTTATATTAGGAATATCTTTATTACTATTGTTACGGAGCGCAACACTATCATTTTTACTAGTCACTAGTTTTACTATCGCTTTTCTCATCATCCATTTTATCAGGTGTTGCTTGATTTAACGAACCTTGCGTATCTACAATATTTCCAGCAGGAGTTATTGGAGTTGTTGCTAAATGGATCATCAATTTCATCTACATTTGATTTGGACTTTGGGTTTATATTGATCTTACTCTTTGGATTTACTTCTTGTACTTTCCATACTATTCGTTCTCATTTTCTAAAATATAAAAAAGGAGTTAATAAAATTATAATAAAAGTTATCAGAATTGTTCATACCCAGATTTATTAAAACTCACTTTCATATTTACAAAGTCCTTTTGTATATGTTGAGGCAACCTGCTGTTCTCCTCGATAATTCTAAAATATTATTTTTGTAATAAATTATTAAAAATTCTGTGTTCAAGAAAGATTTATAAAATTATATATTTACCACTAAGACGAGTTTCAAAACATATCCTAAAACAACTAAGCATAATTTCGCAAATGCTTTCGTTAGATAAGTTATCACCAGGAGGTGATGGAACTAGAGCCCTCGAAACTGGAAGTATCCTCGTGAGAACAACACCATCACCCGATGCATTGGTTTCAACGAACCTTGCCTGAGTAACTGCATTCTGCTATCCCAGTCTAAAATAATCACGTGATTATTTTAGACTGGGATTGCTTCTACGCATGTTGCGATAGCAGGATGTTCTGGATCTGAAAATATTACAGAATCAATTAGATTTGACTATAATGTATACATCGATAAGTAAATTAAAATATACTATACCAATTAATCCATAGAATTTTGTTTTATTTACTGCCGATAAAGCAAGACTAGTTACAGGTCCTGTTATTTCTTCCGATCTAATTATTTCCAAAAATGGAGCCATGAACACACCAGGTTCTAACTGTAACAGATTTAACCGATTATACTTATATACAATGACACTTAATAAATATTCAATGAAAAACTAATGATTAAAAATACCAACAGCCATTAAAAAATTAAAAAATACTGGGTAGAAATTTGAGTTTTAAAAATTAATCAAGTAATTAAAAAGAAATCCCTGCTGGCGCTAAAAGTACCATGTCCAAGAAACCGTCCATTGAGACTCCGTACGTTTACAAATCCGTGCCAGCCAAAATGACGAGACTCCACCAGCAACAAGTCAACCGGGATAAAGTGGTGACATCGATCAGGTGTTGGTTTCACCTGCCATGAAATTCGCGTGCACGACACTTCAAGCCAAGACAGAACACAGAAGGGAAAGAAAATATATATACAAGTCGGAACTCGAAGCAAGGTTAGCAGCTAACTTATAGGGTCCCTGGCGACATCTGTTGGCCGCCGGACCGCCAGCGATTGTTCGGCTCCATCTGCGAGAAATTCCCGCGCGTTTTGTGAAATCAACGAAAAAATAGTTGCATATGTATACATGTATAAGTAAGTGCATCGCAGCAGAGGCAGGCGACGGGACGGTAATCTCAACTCCCCGCAGGTAGACGTGAATCTCAACTCTACTCCGAATGAAATTCGGTCGCGTGGGAGTCGAGGTACTCAAGGGAAGATGAAGACGTTAATCGGCGGGTTTGCGGTTTTGGCGATGCTCTTCGTCACCCTTGCCACCTGCGAGGCTGGTCTGACATGGGAAAATCGAGAGGCCGGTAAGTCATAACCTATAACAGAGCAAGCTGATTTTTTAGTCTAAGCTTTATTTATTTACTGTACAATAGTTTAAAAGAATTTTATTTTTATTTATGCTATTATTTGTAAACTAATATTCAAAGAGTTGCATAAACGTATAGTTAAATTTAAGAGTGTGCGTGTACCTCCATGTAGATATAAAACCTTAGAATCAGATGTTTTTACGTATAACAAGCTAATGGCATATTCTTTTATTATTTGTTATATATTGTTCTAATAATTATAATCATAATCGCTCTTCGTTCTAGTTCATTTTATGGAGCCCGGCGATTGGATTGACAATGACAAGCCAGGATTACGAATCGTCTGTCACAACGCCAAGTCAAAGTACATTATAAATCTTTGGAAGACTGTTATTGTAAGTATAACTTACTTAAACTACAACGAAATAAACTAAAATTCCGTAAGATTATTAATAAAATAATAATTCTATATTTTATATTCTAGATTAATTTGAAAACTAATTTAGAAACTTATGAACTTTATGAAGGAAAGTCTCCGCATGAAGTGGTCGAAAAACATGAGGAAAACCAAAAGTACTGGAGGTTTAGTCTGCTTAATTCAAAGAAAAGCAAGCAATTTAGGATTAATCCTTTTGAAGACAGTTGTATTGGGGTGTACATGAGTTCAAAAAATAATCAATTTCAATACAAAATAATTATGACACAAAATAGTAAAGTTTTATAAACTTATACATAATTTGCTATTTTCCTGTAAAAGTATTTAACGCATTGATTTTTCAACAGCGGTAGATGCATGGAAGGTAACAATGATGGCTGTAGGTGTATTTCTCTTCTGGTATGCTCACAGACTAAGTCGAAATACGTTATTTTACTACATCAGTGGAGTTACTCTAGGAGTTTCATTGTCGATTCTTATCTTAATATACTTACTTGGAAAACTACTACCAAGGGTAAATTACTTGATATAAATTCAAAGATTGTGTAGATTCGACAAACATTGCAAGAGTTTATTAGTATTTGAGTCTAAATTTTTTAAAATTATTTACCAATGAAGAAAAGTTATCTTACAAAATATTTTTATTATTACAGGGCAAGTTCATGTATGTAATGGTAGCAACGGGCTATACTATGAGCTTTTATGTGGCTCAATTACTATGGGAAAATGCACAATTGATAGCCTTACAATATCGAGATTATGTGATTTATTACATACTTGTAACTGCTTTGATTAGTTTTATTATTTGTTACCGATTTGGTCCAGTTACTAATACTAGAACAAAGACGATCATACAGTGGATATTACAAGTAAGACTTTACTAAAATATGATACGATACTTTAGATTTATATGCTAATGTAAAAAATATATAATTATATAATATTTTAGATTACTGGATTAGTATTAGTGTATCATAGCAGTTATTTTCGTGAGGCATCAATGGCACTTTGTTTTGTAACAGTTGTATGTTATAATTTTCCAATAGTCTTCTTTCACAAAGGGCGCAAGTATTGGTAAGTTGTATATATAATATCGTTTGTCTACTTATACCGTTCATTTTGATTTAACTCTTTTGTTGCTATTTGCATTTCGTTCGTCCGGATGTCATTTTATTTGCGAGAGTTATGATTTGCCTCAAGTATTGTAGTTATTTTTAACATAAAAATTGCGAAAAGTGAATTTTGCATTTCAATCAAATGCGTTAGGAAACAATTTTTTCCGGAACGAAGGCGTCTACTCACTGACGATGAATATCGAAAAGAGGGAGTGAGAGAAACGAAAAAAGCTTTAAGCGGCCTTAAAGAATTTTGCCACAGTCCTGATTGCAATCCATGGAGGACGGTTTTAAAACTCAAGGATCCTATAAGGTACGTTCTATTAAATGAAAACTTTTTCGAGTACAATTCATATTCATAATAATATTTACATTTAATTTAAAGAAACAAAATCAATAAACAAATGAAATTGCAGATTTGCCAAGTTTATGGAAGGTCAATCTGATCATTTATTAGAAGATGAATCAATGGAACATGACAATGAATTAACCAAGTTAATTGAAGAATGTGAATACACTGATGATGAATTTGAGGATGAAGAAAAATATTAACTTTCGTTTGTGTGTTGTGTTCGTGTAAAGCGTAAATGATATTTTTGTAACATAAAAGTAGACTAATGTGAATATTTAGAAATGAATTTTGTACAATATATTTCTTTTATTTTGTTCTGATGAACACAAGATTTCTTTCAACTTGAATCTTTTGTAAGCTAGAACTCTATTTTTTATAGTTATTGTTAGATTGATAAAAAAAAAGGAAATGAAATTTTTGTAAATTTTGACTAATCAAACAAAATTAAGACGATTTTACATTTACAAAGGGAAGTTATAAGAATCTTGCGATGTACTGAGTAAAAGTGTAAGTACACATGTAATTTAGCCTTATATTTATAGCTTTGAATAAAATATTTATTTTTGTAAACATTAAAAATCGTTATTTGATTTAATTCTACAATTTCTCTGGAAAACAATATAAATATAATTACTTCAGTTAAAATATTTCATTAGGCACGTCGTTAAAAGTCTAACATCTAGATATATTTGGAAGTTAAGACATGGATTTACATTCTACATTTTGTACACTTATAAAAAAAATTCAAAGTACATGATTAATCTACTTTGTCCTAACGTGGTAAAAATTCGTGGCGTTGCATTCTTTGTAAATTTGCGGCTTTGTAAATATAAATATGTGAAATACTTTAAGGCACCATTTAAATTCTTGTGTACAAGTTAAAATTTAAAAAAAAAAAAGATCCACAAGCACGTGGTCAATGAAAAGTTAGTTCAAGTGTTTTTAAAAGACATGACTGTGCATAATCTTTTCGGAAGGCTTAAAAAGTCCCTTCGGACTCTGGCAGTGTAAAAAAGTATTAGCCGTTGTTACTTTGTTTTAGATAAGGAAAATAGAGTTTTCTTGACTAGCGAGCTCGCGACAGTTTCTTGCTCTTGTCGTTCTCGATCGGCGGCGGCGGCCCTTTCGCCGCCTGATGTCTGTTGTAAACGCTGAAGTTAAGATTTAATTAAAATTAATAATTGCTATAAATTTTAAATACAATTTAAAACTGATTAGGTCTGTAGGCGATACTCACTATTTGTATGTTTCTGAACGAATGTAATCCATAACGTGGGAAATGCCAACTTGTAGCTGATCACCGATTGGAGTTACCCAGGGGTTAAACTCCATTCGGAATACGGCTTTATTACTAACTAAATCCAAATTTCCTGAAAAAGTGATTCAATTTTTAAAAAAGTTATATAATTTTTTTTTAAATATCCTGTTTATTATCGTTGTGTGATGTTTAATTCCACATTATGAAAATTATGTCCTAATTTACGTTGTTTCAAATGAGTTTGTGAATGTAATAATTCCTTAAAAAATTACCTATTTCTGGCGGTAAAACTGTCAGTCGATTTCCTTGAATGTGAAGTTCACGAAGTCGACTGAGTTCTCCGATTTCTTTGGGCAATTCTATCAGATCGTTTTCCCTTACTACCAGCTGAAAACGAACAATTGCTTAATAAATTTATTCGTTAATAAAATTGTCGATTATATCGAAGGGACTCACGATTTGTAGATTCTTCAATTGTCCGACTTCTCTGGGTAAATATTCAAAGTCATTGTCGGCTAAATATAACGCCCTCAAAGTTTCTGTAATTAATTTCATAATTGTATTAAGCACAGGCTACTTTGAAGATCAGACATTAAATCTAAAAAAAATGTTAAACTGTTTACCCATCATGAAGAAATTTCCGGGTAAATTTTTTTCACTAAGGTTGTTGTAGGTGAGGTCTAAAACCTCGAGAACTGGAAATGCGCCAAAACCACGTGGAAGCATATTTAGTCGGTTCATCCTGAAAGTAAAAAACGAAAATTGAAATTAATCTTTCAATTTTAAAAAAAATTAATTCGCCAATGCACTTTACGTACCCGAGGTTCAATATCCTCAACTTTGGCATTTGCGATAGTGAGACCGGCAATTCGGTAATGTGGTTATTGAACAAATTCAGAATTTCGAGGTTGATTAAATTGGCTAGACCAGGTGGTACGGCTACAATAAGAATGTAGTAAAAAATTGAATTAAAAAAATTGATTAAGAAAGTTTTATAAGAATGCCGTTCTTACAATTTCTTGTAACATGATTTTTTATATTGTACTTCGAAAAGAAAATTACCTGTAATTTTGTTGTGGCTTAAAGTGATTCTCGTGATGTTCAACATATTAACTAAAAAGAGAATGATAATAATAGTTATTAATTATTTGACTAATACGGTTTCGTAATGTTTATAAATGTATAGTAAATTCATATAATTTAAATTGATCTAAAAAAAAAATATATTATTTTGACAATTTGTTATTCCGAAAGGATAAAAAAAAAAGTCGAAAAACATTTTAATCTGTCATTGGCATGTTTTTCATTTATAAATCTATCGTAAATTTTCATACCATTAATTTTGATTTTAAACAAATGTATATTGTTTTGAGAATTAAAAAACGTTTGAATCTATATCGTCGGCATGTCGACATAAAAAACAACGCAATAATTTTGTCCACCAAAAACAAAGAGGTTTCTAATAAAATATCATTTCCTTTTTCAGCCCAAGCAGAAACCAGAAGGGCCGGAAAAAGTCAGCGGTCTGTCACAACAAGCGCTGACATCAGCTCCCAGAGGCGCGCTCCGCGGCACGCACGCACGCATACACGGGACTGCGCGCGCGGCGGCCAGTCAAGCTGCCTAATTTGGTGCGGCGCAGAACTGGTCGGCTCGGCCTGTCCCCGCGAAAAAAGAAGAGCGAAAGGAGCAGGCGATAAAAAAGGCTCACCGATGCCGGGCAGCTCCTCGAAGCTGGCGACGCCCTTGTCGGCGAGATCCAGCTCGGCGTTGGGGACGTCGCGGACCTCGTCGAGGTGCCGCTTTGCCTTCGACATCTTGCCCGCCGCTGGGATGCACGATACTGGCCCCTCGTTCATTCTGAACCGCCCGTACAGACCGTATACACCCACGAACTGTTTTGCCTGTGTGCGTGAGAAACACTACGCTACGCGCCTGCGCTCACGGATGACGCGCCGTCGTCTGAGAGCCGGGCGAGGAGCCCGAGTAGCGGAGCTCTGAATCGTGCAGGACTGCCTGTTTTATCGGGTGAGAGTTGCGAGCAGGCAGTAGCTGGCATCAGCTGATCGGGTGGTTGTCTGCTTAGTGGACTGCGAAGAAAGCAGATCTGTCTTGCGTACTTGATAGAAATTGTACTCGTAAGTTTGCACACTCGTGCGCTAGAATAAGTGAATTTGTCTGCCTTCAGAAGTAAATCTGAAAATGTGAATAGTGACATATTATACACAAATTCTCTAATAAAAGTTGCACATTTTAATTTCAGTCGACGTTATTATAAAAACAATTACAATGAATTCTTGTAAAATTTACTATACTTTCTTAGAAAGTTTACTATAAATGTAACAAATTTTGTTGCAGCTTTTATAAGTTTTACAAGAAACCATTTTTTCATGTGCATAGAATAAGAACCACATTTGTCGTAAAACGAGTCGCTGTTCTCGTGTTCAAGTAAATTTACTTAATTGTAATTGGAAAAACGTTTTTAAAGATTGTTTCGAAAATTACGAAATAACAATAAATGCAGAATTATTTTTAAAATAAAAACAAAATTACTCTTTAAACATTTAAACGTATAAAAAGTGAAGTATTGTACTTGACATTTGCATTGGATCAAGTTTTCCAGTCTTTCCAGTGCTTAATTGTTACAATAAAAGCCGGCTAATTTTTAGGAGAAAATTTTCTCGGATATATTACGCAAAAAGTTATCAAGGAAAAATGTCGGTATATATTTTAATTTGCATTATAAATTAACATCGCGACCAATGAAGGCATTTATAAACAGTAGAGCGTGCGCAGAAAATCGTTGGGAAAAGCTTCTTCTCGCTGCAAGAGCGATTCAAAGTTTTCTAAAACTTTGCCTCTTGCATAGCTTCCACTTTCGTTTCATTTTTCCAGCCAGCCTCCTTTTGTGTCTTTTACACGAGACGAAAAAGCGCAATCCCGCAAGTCGGCGTGTTGCGAACGTCGCGACTTCTTCTGCCCTTTTACCCATTCATGCCGTATTTAAAGCTTCACTGTACCCAATAGTCGACTGTTTGAGAAATGCACGGGGATCATGGCTGACGACACTTTTGGAGCATGTAGCGGTGTTTTGACACTTCAAGTCTGTTTTAAGGTAGGTATTTTAATTTATTTTGGAATAGTAAGCTTTAAGTATGGTTGTACAAATTTTTATAACATGCAAGCTGTTCAAAAATTTGATAAAATAATTAAATATCCCTGAAATTTCGTCGGAACTAATGGTAACTTATATGGATAAGTATTCTCAAAAACCTACTGTTTAAATATACTACTCATTATAAATTGCTTTAAAAAACCTAAAAACTTGGATTAATTACAAGCATTGTGCAAACAACAATTTTTTTAGAATACTGTAAAAACTCAATTTTTTAAAAACACGCCCTAAAAATATTTTGACTCTCTCGTATTTCTTTTTATTAGCTTTTATCCTAAATTAGACGCGAGGGACTTTTTAATAAGTATACGCGAGCTTGCACTGGCCTGCGTCAAAATTGTGAAAGCACTCGAGTAATAAAGATTCAGGATTAAAAGCGTGACTTCATGATAATTAAAAGTATTTATTTCTTCGTAAAATGAATCTTAGGAAGCACAACCTATCCACTAGTTTATTAAATAATTCTGTTCTTCAAATTTTTGTTAAATTATTGTTAAAATGTTTTTAAATCACCAAGACTCGAGACAAAACGAGACCACTCCAACTCAAAACTAAGAAATTTCAAGACCAAGACTAAAATTTTCGAAAAATCTCGTTTTTTCTTGGATTCGCACAACCCTAATTTAAAGTACATTATAGATTCAGATTCTTCCGCGACCTTCGCAAACTTCGAATTCGATTCACGCGGTGGGACCGAGAGAAATAAAAAGCTGCAGCCCGAGAAGAGCGAAGAAAAAAAGAGAGACAGGAGAAGAAGGGCAAAAGAAGCGGCGCGCTTTTGCGATAATGGACCGTGATATGTCAAACAGCAAAAGCTCGTCTCGCGTCTTGGAAATATTTATAAACGCTCTTTCTCCGGGAAACCGCCGGCGCTGAAAGCTGCGTGCAGCTGCGCACGAGAAAGAGAGGCGGAGAGGCGGAGAGGTATAGTTGTGCTCAAAGGGCTCCCAGTGTAGAGCACAAAAAGCGAAGCTGCAAGCGCGCCCGATTGGCGCGGAAAGTGACGAACTTCTTTCTTTTCCAGCTATAATGTTGCACGACGATCTCTCTCCTTTGCTTTCATTTGGCCAATTTCATTTTTCATTGTACTTCGAACAACTAATTAAATAGTACAATTAACATGTAAATTAGATATAAATATAGTATAATTAAATATACAATTAGTATAATTGTGTATTTTTGTTAACGAAAAACTGTTATGAAGGTGTAATTTTAACTACAGAACTATAAGAAGCGCTGTAAGGAGTTCCACGAATTTTGCGTGTGTGATAATTGCGGTCCAGTTGTATTTGATGCTGCACTATTTTGAACTATTTAAAATTAATTTATACCTTTGCTATGCCGTATAATAGCGAGTGTCGTGTAATCATAGCAAAAAAAGAACTAAATTAAGTTAGTAAAATTAAACTCGAGCTTGCACGCTATTAATTCTGACAGCGATATTAGTTGGAATTTCAATTAACATTATCAGGAGGCGCGGTAGCGCCTCGAGGCAAGCCTAAGTTCGAATGAACGACTTGCCTACGAGGCCGCAACGCGC
>JAWWEN010052594.1:0-10368 GCA_035582955.1 Sycophila texana | reverse complement strand
CATAAAATACGTTTAACTTAAAATACGGAAGTTATCACTTCTGTCGTGGGTCCCATGACCCACACCTTTTTTTTTTTATTTATGAGAAAGTTGCACATCTATACGTATTATGTATATCCTTATATGTATATAGATTTTTATAAATAGCGTATATATGTTTAGTTTGTGGTTTTTCGCGTGTAATATCCTGGTCATGCAAACGTTTTGGGTCACGCTATCTGTGCGTATCGCTCGCTAATTTTTTCAGTCAACTTTTGTAATTGAGACGCGAAGAAAAAAATGTCTTACGTAGGTAGAAATTAAAGTGAGTCTTGTAAAAACTACAATGAGTAGCGACTTTTTGCGACTGGACACTGCATTTTTTCATAAAAATTAAACCTATCTAAGTCTCGTAAAAATGGCAAGAGTGACTAGCCAAGCTGTTTTACGCTTCGTATATTGTTATGTAAAAAAAAAAAATCGTTGCCAATTTATTGGGATATACAGCTTCCTTCAAACTAAATTATCATTCTTGTATTTTTCGATTATATTATGTTTTATTACTCCAGCTATCGCGTCATCGAAAACCGAGTTTTTGTTTAGTTTCTTCATTTTTTCTCAAAATATGGCATATATTAAAATATGAAATTACTTAAAATATCTATCTTTTTTTTAAATAACGGTTCTTATAGACTTCTTCTAAAACTTCGCATCAATAAAATAAAAAACCGATTTTTTTTACCAATATCGTTACAAAACAAATGATCCATTGTAAATGAAAAAATTCAGGAATTAATTAGAAGCTAATTTAATTAGATGTGGGCGGAAACATACATCTGTTTTTCTAAAAGCACTATCTTCTGATCATACATATCTCAAAATATACATATTTCTAAAAGATCTCCATAATTTAATATTATAATCATAATTTCTTTCTATAGTGAAATCAGAAATAAAAAATTGTTTTGCAAAATTCATATCACCGTCGTATACTTACGAAAATATCAAAGATATTTCTACTTATTGAGATTGAAAGACATTTTTCTTCCACTTGTACGTCGTACACAATTGAATAATAATATTAAAATATACCTATATAAAAATCAAAAACGAATAGATAGTGTTTTATTCACGGGTAGGTTTGGAAAAAAATAATAATGAATTGTGTTTACTTAGAAACAAGTATGTTAAGTGCAAAAAATATAAGGAGTTTACACAAACGCGGAGATCGAGCCTCACTAATGCGCCTATCCTGAGACCCTTTTTTACTTATTACCGGGTTTTCCCGGACACATGTCGCACCAAAGCGACAATAGCCTACCATAAAACTATGCTCTTTTCGGGCGGCGGCAAAAGGTATATAAAACGGTTCTCGAGAGATACTATAATCCTCAATTGCCTTACTTGTCGCACGTACATTCATAAATTAAAAAATATTCAAAAAGAACCCAAACGGTCAATTTTACAGTTAGTTAATTCGCTCGAAGTAAAAAAAAAATCGCAGATTTTTCATTTGACCGAACGCAACGTCTGTACAGTGTACGCTCTATATACCGTTAAAAAAAAAAAGGCAAACGGTGCACTTATGGTTTTCACGGAACGCCGATCGTCCACTCTCATCTTTCGCCGAGCCAGCGATCGCGCTGCGTGCTTGAATTGGCGCGCGCGCGCCGTCCGCCGCCGTAAGTCACTTATAATAGGAAGCTGCGGATGATAAAGCGACCCCAGTGATTTCCGGAGCGAATCTCGACGAGACGACCGCACTTCCTCGTTAATGAATGAATATATGAAATCGCCGCCGAATGAAATCGCACGCGCTCTTCAAGGCAATCCGGAAAAAGGACGCGTAACTTCACTTTTTTTTTAAGTATAAATTAGAAATATATGTTGTAGTTTTTAATTTTTGAGAGTTCTTCTGACGGAAAAATGTAGTATTTCAGAAATAAATAGAAAATATATTCTTTTTGATGGATTTGTACTTTATATATAATAAACTGATTTTTTAAAATGAATAAACAAACAGTTATGCCCTTGTGCTGGTAACAATTTTACTTATGCACTTTTAATGGGAGCATTGGAGTTATGCTTTTTTACACTGTACGTTTGGTCATTGATTTAAACAAAATTTTTATTAATAATTTAATAATATAATATTAATTAATATAAAAAATAGTAAAGGTAATTTAATATAAATAATTTAACACATATGGTCCATGATTTTTGTCTTCAACTGCAATTTACATTTATATAAAATACATCATATAAAAAAAGCGTGTTTTTGACTATGAAAGAAATTACACCCACGAAAGCCAAATTTTTAATTTCGAAGCAGAGAAATTAATTTAATTTTAAAAATTAATAGTAAAATAAAATAATTAAAGATTAATAGTAAAATAAAATAATTAAAAATTAATAGTAAAATAAAATAATTTTGCTTGTGGTAAGTAAAAGAAGTTGAGATATGCCCTTTTGTCTGGAAGCTGCAGATACATACGCATAATCTTTTCGAAACGATGTGTGCACTGCGATTTTCACTTTCCCATCATATTTGCGTCGCGCACTCGGGACTACGAGAGGACTTCAGCTTGTGAATAATAACTTTTAAATCTCGGGGTCGGTATCGCCGGTATCGGGGTGTGTATCGATGTATACCTGCTTGTAGTCAAACTTATAAATATTCATTGAGAGATAATCAATATTTGTGTATGCTAATTCGTACCCGTTTGACGGATTGGAAAATGTTTGGAATTCAATTTATCATCCATTCAATTTCTGGTGGAACGTGTTCTTGCCTCGCTGACGTTCTCTAGCCGTACATTATGACAATTTTTCATATTTTCTGTTTATTAATGTTTTTAAGTATCTAAGAAAGTTATTTAAAAAATTACAGGAGTAAAATTTATGTATTCATTTACTTAACATTAAACGGGCAATTGAATTATTGTCTGCTATAAAGTATTAAAAAAATGAAATCCTCGCTCCTTACGCGATCAAGATTTCGGAGATTAGAAAATCAAATTTAGAACATTGTACAATTTGTCTATATACTTCAAATAAACATCAGTCTTATTAAAAAAATGTTAACAACTGTTATTTTAATTATCAATTTTATTAACCTATTCAGTACATTAAATAATCTAATACTATTCAATCAAATGGAAATATTAATTTCGCAATAGAATTTTTTAAATCTCGGAGCCATTTTACCATAAATTTATTATTTAATTGATTGAATACCTTCGTAAAATACTTTACAACTTCCTGTCTTCCTTTTTTTCTTCTTTTTTAAAGAATTAGACACAAAAAAAAGTTAAACAAAAATTAGAAAGCTGCATGTACATAAAAATAATAATAATAAAAGTTTAATTTATTTTAATTTTAATTTATGATTCAACTTATAATAAAATTTAAATAAAACGCGTTTCTATTAAAAAAAAAAAAAAAAAAAAAAAAACAGGCTGAAAGGAAGGAAATAACGAGCTGACGCTCCCACTCGTCGCTATTAATCAAAATTCATCGTAGCCGCCCCAAAAGCGCGTCGTACATAACGAGCCTCTCGCAACTTTTTTTTTCTCCTTTTTTAGCGCACTTCTCCCATCTTCCGCACCTCCGTCAGCGCGTTATATTTAAGCATTGACAAAGAGCCGCGATAATCTCGTTATCTCGCTTCTCCGGATTTTTCTTCGTCGCGCGTCAAAGTCTGCGATATACTTCATGCGGTCGAACGACTCGCCAGTCACAATTACGAGCGAACGATGCGATTTCGATCAATTAAGTACGTATATATACTGCTTTAATAAAATTTCCTTAGTATTATCGTCGATTTCACGTCCGACACTGATGGATTTCAATTGTTCCGCGACTTTCGATAATATTCGAGGAAACACAATATGAGGCACTGAGAATTTAAGACACATAAATATATATATAAGTGTAGATAATTAACGATCACTTCGAAAAATATATTACACGTTCATTATTATTTTTAGCACTGACACACGATTGATTTATCGACTGTCAATTGGAGCGGACTCGAAATGAAATTTTTTTTCATCTCGCGGAAGAATATCTTTAAAGAAAAAAGAAAAAAATCGACGAATCAGCCCATTTGCATCCTGTCAGAGTCGCGCGCATAAATAGACGCGTTATTAGGCACGGACGTGGCTATATGGGCTTCGAATTAATGAAGCCGCGAGAGTATGAGCCTCGTCGAACGCAACAGGAGGAAATCTCCGTAATCGTCGCTGCACTTTTACTGCGCGAGCCCCGTGCATTGCACAACCCGAAACTTTCGCTGCGATTTTAAGTGCACTTCATCAGAATACCCTACTAAAAAACGTTACATGAGTTTCATGCATAGGATCCACTATGTGAATAGTACTTTGCAGCCAGAATCAACATAGAAATTTTTTAGTAAAAATTACTGGACTGTTTGGAAGTGTTGTCGCAGACTGTCATTTCGAGAGAAATTACTAAACTTTTCAGTAAAATTTGTCCAAAAATAAAGTCAATTTTGTCAGATAGCATTGTAATTTTTACTGTATTTATGGCAAATTTTACTGAAAAGTTTAGTAATTTCTCTAGAAATGTGAGTATGTGACGACTTTCCCAAACAGTTCAGTAATTTTTACTAAACGACTTGTAATTTTTACTAAAAATGTATATATATATATAAATTAAATGAATTGTAGGAATCAGGTATGAAATTGGAATCACGTGGAAATCAAGTATGCACCATAAAGGATCCACGTAGGAATCTGAAGGTTATAAGGAAACCATAAGGAAACGATTAGCACTCAATTGAATCCTATATAGTTATATGAATTCTTAAATTAGCTTTCCGTTAAGTAATTATAATTTTATAGAATCCGAAATTGGTATGATTAAGAAAAGCGTTTAGTAAAAATTACTATATTATACTGTCTTGAAAAATAGTCGTGATACTGTCATTATCATAAAAATTACCATACATGATCTTAGAAAAATTTATTAAAATAGCATTATAAATTTTGATAAATTTACACAGTAAATTTTACTGTTTTTCCAGACAGTAATATTAATTTTTACGCGAACATTTCTCTGTTTCCAATTCGTATATCTTTTGATTAACAATGAATTTAGATTAGAAACTGTTATTGTCGTAGTGGGGCCAATGGAATACAATTCGTAGTAAAACGAACGCGCGGAAGTTGTTATGTACTTGAACTTCCATCACGCATGACATCACGTGAATAATTTACCCGGATGATGTCACATTGCGGTTTCTAGAGGCTGCAACGACTTTTTCCACTTACGTCGCTTTATCGGCTCGAAACTAATTATCCATAACTAAGGCTATTAGCGTACATCCAGTTTAAATACTTCCAATCATCGGTGAGTTAACGCAATTAATAAGTATATACTTATAGCTACAGCCATTATAAAACAGAAATGCATAATAGAATGATTTAAATAAAAAAATCCTCTTTTTTTTTTTTTAATAATTGCAAGGTGCATTGATTTTTGTTGAGCATATTTTAAGAAGTATATAATTTCAGGATGAATTTCCGTTAAAATTCAAAATGTTTTGATGCTTATTTAAAGAAGTTCTTTTTTTAATTCACAGATTAATAAAGTATTCATTGAACTTTTAAATTTTCTAATCATTGGGCTATTTATTTGAAGTAAATGTGTTAATAAAAACTCAGATTGATTCTATATACATTCTTAAAAACACACGAATGTTTGCAATAACAAAAAAAAAATGTTTAAATCAATTCTTAATTATTTCCTAATATTATCACGAGTCTGCCTGATAACTACGGAGCCCGCGATGTTAGGAAGAGCCGAAGGGTTCTTGCGAACTCCAGACGACGTGTACGAGACCGAAGTGCATCCCGAAGCCAGACGCCTTGAGGACCATTCAAGACGCGCGTGCACCCCTGTGTTTATCTCGTCTTTCGCCCGCTCGAGTGCAGGTTACAGTCTCGAAAATTGCAAGGTAAAGCTTTTTTTTTGAAAAAGGCATTCGTGTGTGGACAGAGGGACGGAAACCGGCTCTCGAAGTCGTCAATTCCATTTAGAATCAATGGAGCTGCGTTTTTTTTTTTTTTTGTTTTTTTTTTGAGATGCTTTTTTTGAAGTGAATTTGTACTGGCGACAGATGGTACTAAAATCAGTATTTTGTGTATCAGTATCAATACTGTGATGCAGTACAAATAAAAGAAAAAAAGAAGATGATGGGTTTTTCATGAATGCATTGTTTTTTGTATCTAATATAATTAATATAGATATTTATTTCTTTGTATAAATCAGTCTCAAATGTTCTTGATTATTTGTTTTTTTTTTCTTAATTTGTTATTTATATATTTTTCTTTTTCTTTTGTGCAACTAGAAGACTAATAGTTTTTTATCAAAAATTGAGTAGCTACATTGAAATTGTGAATTTTGTTTTACTATGTTATTTGTTCGGCAAAATATAACTAAACAGTTTTATTTGTACTAATTTCTGCTAATAATAAATAATAATTTCTAAAAGTTTTAGTGAATTCTCTATGATCATTCGATTCATGCACGGCCCCTTGAGAAATCATTTATTCTGTCATTGTATTCCGCTTCTTTTTTGCAGCAGAAATCATTAAGAAAAGTAGGCCGATTACTCTTTTATACTGCAACAGCATGCATCTTTGTATACAAGTATTTGTGTGATTATAAACACATTTATAGTCTTTTCTTCATTTTTTATAATAATATCGGCTCCTATAATTATTGTAATTTACATGAAACAAAAAAAAAACATAAATAAATTAATCGTTATACTTATTTTGCGTATTCAAAATGAAATTTCGAAATACTATTTCTAAGGCAACGGGCTTCTTTTACGGTCAGCTTAGTTTGCAATAAAATATCGTACAATTTGAAGTTAATCGAGATAACCGGTTTCGAGGCTGGCTCGGTGGTAAGCTTTGAAAAAAATTTTTTTACGACAAACGAGTTTTGGATTTTTAAGCTCGAACATTACGACCCACTCGGTGCATTTTTTTTTCTAGCAAAGTGTAGCATTTCTTTTTTAATCTGCGCGCGCGCGCGCATTCCACGGCGGGAATCTCGAAATAACTGTAAAAAGCGAGGAAAATGTTCTATTAGCGTATATAATACGAGCGAATGTAAAGCGAAATGCAGCCGAGGGAATAGAATCGTTAATTACGCAACATCGGAGAAAAATGCAAATTTAATCGCGGCTTACGTCGCTATCTTTAGACTAGACTTTGGAATATGAATGCACAGTCTTGCTTTTCACTTTTATTTTAAATATACTTGATCATCAACTTCAAAGGACGATCTACTTTATTTCTTTTAGAATGAATAAAGACAGAAACATTTGTTTAAAGATTATACTGTAAACATAAAAATTAACACATTCTAACACAAAAAAAAAATTCTTTTAAAAAAGAAAACAAAAACTTAATTAATTTAAAATAAACAAAAAACGCAGGAAATCTTAAAGAAGCTGGTTTAAGCTCTTAAGCTTAATTAAAGTACCGAAAGCTCATTTGAAGCGTCAATAGTTCAAAATCGTTTAGTTGGAAGCCAACCGGGGATTGACGCATTTTCACGGCTCGACACTTTCGTCCATATAAGGCGACACGGAGCCAAAGGCGCGGCGGTGGCGGCCAGTTCACGTGTATTGCTTTTTTTTTTCTTTTTTTTTTTAGGTTACCGCTTGGTGAATGTCGCGGCCGCGTGATTTTTTTTAGGTCGCAACGCCAAGGATCGCCGTGAGGCCGCAGCCAAGATTATCGCTTTTCGCGAGATACCTTACCCTCGAGGCTCTGGCTCTCGCCGTGATGAGTCTCTGGCCTGATTATCGTCTGGAGCCTAGCGAAGTTGCGATTTTTTTTTTTTTTTCGTGCGATAGGTCGATCCGACTTTTACGAAGATCAAGCAGTGAGATGAGTTGCTAATTTTTAATATGTTGGTCAATAATATGGTATGAAAAATGAACATATTATGCAGGGAGTTTTGCAGTGAACAAATTTAAAATTTATATATTTATGATTTTAACACTACGTACGCTACTCATTTTTTTTTTAAGCAAAATTCTTACGTTTTATAGCTACGAAATTGTATATAAAGCAAAAACTAAATTAAAATAACGCGAATATCGTCAATCTCAATGATTAAAAAAAAATATATTCTTCCTATTACAAAAAAAAACGCATTCGTTGATGTGACAGGTACAGTAAAAATATATAAACAACTTTTTTAAAAGTATCTATAATATATACTGCTCCAAATTTCACGTTGTTAAAAAATTTAATAGATTTAAAAAAACTTAATAAATTATGAATAAATGTAGTAAATTTATTAAACTTAATAAATTTAACAAATTAAAAAAATGAAAGTATAATAAGTAAACTTAATTACTAACACTGAAAGATAAAAGAAAGTAGCGTAGGCATCACCTAACCGTATGACTCTAAAAAAAAAAAAATTAAAATATTAAACGCTATATGCAGACAGTGGAGAAAGGCGCGGTGAAATTTCTCCGCCGAAAATCGCCCGCCGAAAAAGGCGCGGCAATTCGAGGCGAAAAAAGAAAAGGAAGCCGATCGCGGCGGCTCCTTATGGGACGCGCGCTGATCATCGCGAACTCGGCGAAGGACGCGGCCTTATAAGGCCGAATTCGCGCTCTCGCGAGGGAAACAGGCTCTTCTTTTTTATTTTTCAAACTTTTACATCGCCAGCTCGCTCGGATGCTTTTTCGGCGTTTCTCAAGGTGTGACGATTGAGACGCCAGTGGCTCCGTTGACGTACTCATATCGGCGAATTCCGCATTTGGAGCATTGGTCAGATTGATACGGGGAGAGCACATGAAACGTGCTGCGATTTGCAATGTAAAATTGCGAAATTAAAAATAATTTTTTTTTGCTTATTCAATTGTACAGTTACTTTCTTACTGGTTAACTGTAGTTGTACAGTATAGGGCGATAGCCGCGATTCACTTGGGCAGGTGAAATGCGTGCTGATAATTGAGACACTTCTGCTTTTTTCTCCGATTTTTTTTTTTTTACAGCGGTTACCGAGTGTACTTAAAAGCAAGAACAGGTTCCTTTACTTTATCAAACAGTATTCGCTGAATGCGTGAGCACCAAATTTACTGCGTTTTTATTTATTTTTTTTTTTTTTTTTTTTTTTTTATTCTTGATATAATTTTATTTTACCGTTTCTTATATGCGATGTATAAATTTATTGTCGGTGATTATACTTAACGGCGTTCTCGTAAATTCAATTTTTTTAATTTAAAAAGATAATAAGTGTATCACACTGAAATAAAATATAATAGAAGTAATGTAATTATTTATAAAATACGTCTTATAATATCTTATCTTTAAAAAAAAGTACAGATCGACCGCCTATACAATAGAATAAAAAGTATAAGCGACGCATCTCTGATTGTACTGCGTGTACATTTTTATTTTCAATATGAGTGAGAAGAGAGTGTAGCTGGCAGTCGTCATCAAGCGGCTATATCAAGTGGCTAATGCGTATCTCTCAACGAAATGCACTCAAGTGCATCATCAACATTCAAATCAATTGAACTGCACTCGAGCGTCGACACACATGACTACCCCCGCTTAATCACCTTCGGAGTGTACAATAATAATACTTCCGAAAATAATTAATATTTTTTTTTTATTTTATAAAATAATCTATTATTTATTTATTTATTTATTTCATTTATTTATTTTGAATAATAAGCGGATAGTATTGCCATTAAATTACAAAATATTATATGAAATTTGTGAAAAAAGTAGGAATATGTTGTCGCATCTATAATAATTAAAAAAGCTTTTCAAACAATTATTTTGCCTTCCGCGCAGAGGGAATTGCTTGGTAATTGAAATTTCATAGTAGTGTTACGGGGAGAACTGATTTGTTTAATAAAATCTACAGTGATGCAAAACTTACAATTTTTTTTAAATACACTTTTTAATTTTGTCTGAAATTTTTGTTGAACATTTACAATATCTATTGAATTCATTAAAATCTTAATTGTAAATGATTAAATAAATAAATAAATGATATCACAATGTATTCATGATTGTTTAATTATCATCGTTTCAAAAAGATGTTTGATGATTGTTTAATTATCATAGTTTTAAAAAGAGATAGCAGGATTTTAGGAAGCGGAAAAAATTTGATTGGTTAAAGCACAAGCTTCCGATTGGCGCCAAAATTCAAAATATGCATTTTTCCATTTTAATCGTAATTAAAAAAAAAAAAAACTACATAAAATTTTCGTAACAAATTCACAATCGAATAATAAAAGTGTTCAGTAGGAACATAGAATATAAGTTTAGCTTAAATGTTTGTTTATTAATAATATTTCACTATTAGTTTAATAAT
>JAWWEN010052593.1:0-10368 GCA_035582955.1 Sycophila texana | reverse complement strand
AGTTAGACGTAGTTATGCCAGACCTATGTACAGGTAACTAGATTACCTCTATAGGATGTAGTTTTATCGATTATATTTTATAACCTGATGTAAACTATCATGTATACTACTCTGGTTAATAAATAAATTTAAAATTTAAAAACAAAACTTATGAGCCGAAATACAAAAATTAATGCGCATTATAGCAATCAAAGACTCAAAATTTAATTATAAATGATTAGTTAATCTTATTATTATTAATTGTAAATTATTAGTTCTATTATTAGAACAGATTATTTAGCATTTGCCACACTGAAAACAAAATTTACTTCAATAGTATACTTGTTAAATATTTCTTTGAAGCCACTAAATATTTCTTTAAAACTAAAAGAATTTATTTGTTTCTAAATAAATTTAGTAGTTTCAACAAAATAATTATTCGATCAAAAGAAATATTTAACAAGTACTATTGAAGTAAATATTTACTTAAAATTACCAAATTTTTCTCTCAGTGCACAATACGCAATTGCCAGATAAAAGCAACAAAAAAAGAACAAAGTTAAAAAAAGGGGTATACAATGTTTCGGCGAAAGTTAAGCAGCGATTTTCTCCTCGGGCGTCCGGCAGCCCAAGCCGTCCCCGAAATGAGTCGCTCGCGATTCCGCCGTTCCAAGGAATCAAGTCGCTCTACATCGCGCGGGCGCGCTCCCGTGTCCGGCGGGCGTTTTATAGCGTCGACACTGCCGAGGCAAGCTCGCCGGCGGCAGGGGGGGGGGGTTGGTTACTACGTCCGCGCGCGACTTCCCCGGGAGCTTCTTTCCCCGCAGCTTTTTGACGACCGGCACACTGCCAACGGGCGGGGGCAAGCTTACGGGCTCCGCGGCGGCCGGCGCTCCCGTACATATCTGCTTTCATTTCGGTGTTTGGAACGAAGTTTTATGGATGCACGGCCGGAAGCGCCGGGTTTGTTTGCCGGAGCTACGGGGGACGTGATGACACGGATACGCCGGCAGCCTCGCGTCGCCCGCTCTTTTCAAGTCCGATATTGCGACGTAATACGCTCGCCGGGAGGGAAATCATTTTCAAACTGTAAACAGAGTGCTGCATTAGTTCGCTGATCCCGACTTTATTAGGTACTTTTTTTTTGTTAAATATTGCGCATTTGGCTGAAATGAATATTTTACGAAGCGTCCTTTGCGAGCTGACGGGTATATGTGAGATGCGTTGTAAAGTTTATTAACGCGGGCCTTTTCTCATTTCGTTCGGTGTGCTGTTTTTTTTTTTAACTTTGATGGAATAACAATTCGTGAGAGCTTAGGTTTTGAAAGCTCAATTTTTTATTTATTTTTATTTTTATTTTTATTTAATAACGACTGACGGCTAATTGTACTCTATTCCATTGGTTGATAAACGATGAATATTAATGTAAATTGACACAAAGTGAATATTTTGTATGAGTTAAAAATAAAAATAATAATTAAATAATTCGCTAAAATAATGCACGAAATCAGCTTAAAATGTAATTACGGCAAAGTGATTTTGCACTTTTAACACAAAGTTTCTTCAACTAATATCGGAATTCAATCAAAAAGCACTTTTCTGCAGGTACAAAAAGGAACTTAATTATGTTATTAGTAGAGGAGTTTCGCAATCCATCATCGTTCCAAGTCAACCGCTAATTTTTCCTTGCGCGAGGAAGTTAATAACTCATTTGCACCTTAGTCAACTTTATTTTTTTTTATTTTCTTTTAAAAATATTCTTTGTTTTTCTTTTGAGTAAAATAAAAATAAAAATTGTATCCGAATTTATTTTCGGTGCAATCGAACTAATTGTTAATATGCATAATTATATAAACGATACAGTATTAATTGCCCTAATTAATTATTTTTTGAGTGTCGACTGTTGAATGTTGAAGTCAATGACAATAATGCATTTTAAAATTATAAATATTAAAAATTGAAAATAATTGATTCACTTATGTATTAAGTATCTGTCTATTGGATTTTAAATTAGTAATTAATTTTCTCAACCATTTTAATGTTATTAAGAGAAAACATAAGATTGACGTTATATTATAACTAATATTAACATTGATTTTTAATAAATTAATACCAGTTAATTTTTAGATTTATAAATATTCCAGAATATTAGTAGAAATAATAGCAGTCAGCGCCTTGACACTTTTGCTTTTAAAATGTAACTACTTCTAACATATTTACTCCAGTTAATGTTGTCCTTAATGAAATATCCACATTCTTAATTACAAAGCAATTTTCACCAATTATTTTTTTTTTTAACGTAGAATAAATACTTGAAATAATTATGATATAAGTAATTGTAATAAATTATTGTCATCTTTTGGAATCTCAAGCCTTTTAGAAATTCTCATCAAGTCAACTTCATCCCTTAACTATTCCGAAAATCACTCCCGATTCAATCGAGCTTAATTAATCTTTCTGACACCTATTATAAATTATGATAACCAATTTTAATTATTAGACGTCACCGCCATTTGGAGTCTCAAACTCTTCCGAAATTTTCCTCGAATCTGCACTTCATCCCTTATAAGTTTGACGAAAATCGTTTCCGACTCAGTCGAACATAATTAATAATTTTTTTTTTTTAAGATTTACATAAATAAATTATCGTAAACCATTTTACTAAATAAATATCATCGCCACTTGAAATCTCAATCATCCTCGAAATTTTCCTCAAATCTACATGTTATCCTTCAAGTATGAGGAATGTGCTCCCGATCCAGTCGAGCGTAATTAATATTTTTTAACCCTTACTCAAATAAATGATAATAAACAATTTTACTAAATAAACATAATTGCCACTTGAAATCTCAATCATCCTCGCAAATTTTCCTAAAATCTGCATGTCATATTTCAAGCATGAGGAATGTGCTTCCGATCCAGTCCAGCATAATTAATTTTTTTTAACCCTTACTTAAATAAATGATCATAAACAATTTTACTAAATAAACATAATCGCCACTTGAAATCTCAATGTTCCCTCGCAAATTTTCCTAAAATCTGCATGTCATATTTCAAGTATGAGGAATGTGCTCCCGATCCAGTCCAGCATAATTAATTCTTTTTTAACCCTTATACTCAAATAAATTATCATAAGTAATTTTACTAAATAAACGTCATCTCCACTTGAAATCCCAATGTTCCCTCGCCAATTTTCCTAAAATCTGTGCATCATCCCTTAAGTTTGACGAAAATCGCTCACAACCAAGTCGAGCATAATTAATTTTTTTTTTAACCCTTATACTCAAATAAATTATCATAAGCAATTTTGCTAAATAAACGTCCACTTGAATTCCCAACGTTCCCTCGCAATTTTTCCTAAAATCTGTACATCATCCCTTAACTTTGACGAAAATCGCTCGCAACCCAGTTGAGCATAACAATTGAACCGGCGATAAGCTCGCGTCGGGCAATAACAGGTGAAAAAGCAGCCTACCTTCTTCACATCGATCTCGCGGGCTCTGGAGAGTGTACCTCGAGCACCCCTGCCAAATCAGCCGTCGAAGCTCGATTATACTCAATCACTTCATACGCGAATCGAAAAGCCGGATGAGTGCGCAGCAGCGCAAGCGCTCGGGGACTGGAGCCGTGCGTGGGAGGAGGGGGGCACTCGGCGGCGCGCGACCGAACGTCCGAGAGGGAGGGCAAGGCGCGTGTGCGCTTGGTCAGCCGTCGGCGCGTGCACTGAATCGGTCGTCGCTCTCTCCGTCGACGGCGCGGCTTCGAATGCGCGCGCGCGCACCTCCGCCGGCCCCGCGGCCTCGTCGCCATGGCGACCGGGGCAGTGGCGCACGCGCGCGCACCCCGGCGAATATTGAAAATTACTTCTTCCTATTACCCGCTTATCTGCAAAAACGCATCGACGACGGAGTTTATTAACTTGATAATTGCGCGAATCGATCTTTACGCGCCGTCTCTACCGCGCACCTCGCTCGCTCTCGCTCTGGCGCGGCGGAATTTAAAAATTGCAGCTCCGCCGAAGCGTGTTATGTAAATATCATTTCATTAAAATGACAGGAGAATGAAATACGTGACTCGAGTTCAAATTGATAAAATGAATCGGGCAGAAATTTGAATTAGTCTGTTATGTATGGTTGATAAAAAAAAAGTTTATTCGGAAAATTAATTGGAGCAGAATAAAGCGCGCGCGGAATCTCTTTAAATATAGTTGCAACAATAAGTAAAACTGCAGTTTTATGTCATTCGCGTGTCCTTCAATTATACTAAGCCTGTCAATTACGTTTGGCGTTAGAAAATCGCGTACGAGAATATCTCGGTAGTTAATTTTTTCTTTTTTAATATTTTTTTCTAGATTGTCGGCGCGTTTTCTGCTAAATGTGTTATCGTTTAGTGTTAATGTGCCATAACGTTGCAAATAGCGCAAAGATTTCTAGGTAAAAAGTATTACCTGAAAGTCATGGTCATGGAAGTTACGCAAGTGCTTGAGTCTTTTATGTAAAAACTTGAAAGATGATTGCTCATCAATTATATGGATGCAAAAAGTGCATACTTTTATTGCTCAATGCCTCGAAGGACGAAACTTCTTTTACTTTTTAATGAATTTAATAAGGTTATTAAATTAGCGGAGTAGCAATTATCTTTTATCAAAACATCATTATATAAAACTATTTATTTTTTTTTTTTTTTTTATTAGAAATCGAAATTATTAAGAGAGGAATAATTTAAAATTATTTCTTTTCAATCTTCAATATTTGAAATGAGAAAAAATAAGATAACTTAGTAATACTAATTGTAAGAACACTCAAAAACAGAAGTTAATGGTCAAATATGAATAAATCACATCACAGCGACAGTTGGAGGAACTTCTGACACGCGGAATGAAATTCCGCGAGAGAGTAGGAGGGGGGCAGGAGAGAAGAGAGTAAAACGCAAGTAGCGAAATCAATTTACTAAAAATCGTGCGAATTCGCGAAAAGCGCAACGAACTCTAATTTGGCTCAACAAAGAAAAAGTAATCATTTTTTCCCCCTTTTCTTAATAAGAAAGAGAAGTCGTCTGCCGGATAGAGGGTTCTTTCTCATTTGATAATTACATTAGTATTTCAGAGAAACGATCGAGAAATTGCCTGTTAAAACCTAAGCAACGCCTTCGCCTCGTCTTCTGTTTTCAAGCGCGCTTGAGCGAAATGTCTCATAAGAGAACCAGACGCAGACGACTATCAAGTGTCGACAAGATTACCCAGGCATCTGGAAAATTAACGTCTCCCGCATGTATAAGATCGCGCAGACGTAACCTTATGGCCGCGGACTTGTTAATTTTCCTTGGCGTATCTGTCAAATAGTTCCTCATGACACTTCGTACTTCACTTTTTACTTCGTTCCTTTACTTCATCAAGCGATCCTTTTTCTTGATGAAAATGCATTTTGCTAGTGCCATTTGCTCACCGGATGAGCTGCAGCTCATCGATTATTCCATGAGTAGCTTAAATTTTACTAACAAGATCCGTAAATTTTTATGCAATCAAATTAAAGAAAAGTTCTTAAATAGTCAACAAATGTTTTATTTAATTCTACTCAAAAATATAAATGTTTTTCAGCTCTTAAAAAAGCTACGGCAGGATGTCGTAAAGTATTTCACGAAGTAAATTGATTGATTAATGGCGCTAAAATTCAAAAAGCTTTCATATATATTAACTTCATAATTCCTGGTAAAACGTCAAAGACTAGTCAAATAATTATTCAATATTTTGATTGCCTGTAAATCTAGCTCAAAAAGTAAGTTTTACAACAGGTTGTGGGGCACTCTAATTTTTAAAAATAAAAAGTGACCCAAAACCTCATTTATAATTAACATAATTACGCAACTTTTAAACCTTTTTTGTTGATCTATTTAAAAAGACAATTAAATTCTTTGATAATTTAATTAGAAATATTAAATTCTGGTCACAACATTTTCAATTCAGAAGCCATTAAATGAACCTGATATTTACTCATTAACCAGTGAAGTTTCTTCTTTAAAAATTTTATCAGAGAGAACATTTGCAATTTTAACCAAAAGAACTTTTCTGTCACTCTATTTCGAAATTTTAAAAAATCTCGAATAAAAGAAGCTTTCAAAAAATATACGCTAGATTTATTTTTAGCGATTAAATAACGAAACGAACAGGTCTTTCCAGCACGACTGTTGATATCTCCTGAAGATCTCTCTAGTCGCTATCTCCCGTTCTGCCCGCGTTGGCGTTCATTACATTTTCGCATTCTCGTAATTGTTTAATCTTCAAATTGGCTCTGGCGCTGAAAGCGATCACCGCTCCTCTTTCCCTCTTTCTCCGCTCCGGCATTCGTGCCGTTCGCGCGGCGCACGAGAGGAACGGAGAGGCATCAGGGACGAGAGCCGCGCGAGTCCGAGGTGTGAAGCTCTCCCGAGAGCCGTATCAGAATTAAGTCAATCAGATGCCCGCGCGAATTCCCGCTCATTCCCTCCCCGTCCGTCCGGCCGCGCTCCCTCGCTTTTAAAAGTGAGCGGTCGGCCGTGTAGCAGCCTTCCCGGGGAAAATTAAAGCCCGCGCTGAAAGAGAACGAGCGAGGAGGGCGACGCTGGCTACAGATACCAAAGGGTGGAGGAAATGAAAATCGAAGTCCCCAGTAGCTACGTGCTACGCGTGCCAAGGTACATATCCCAGCCCCATCCAGCTGTTTTCTTTGCCGCCCGCGTTCTTCGATCCTTTATGTGTGAGCCTCGCGCGCGCGCGCACACACACACACCTTCGCGCCCTGTCCATCTTTTTGACTCGCGTCCCTCCGCGCCCCTCTGCCTGTTATTTGCATTAAGAGCCGGCGCACGTAGGAGAGGCGCGCGCGGAGAACTCCGCACGTAAGGCCATCGGAATATGCATGACGAAGGCGAGCCCCGCGCGCTAATTTGCGCGTGGGGGATAGGCATTTTTCTCGCGCACCTGGGGAGACTCTCGCCGGCCCTTTCCGCGCCCTTTGCACGCCGTGGCTCACTCTATACTGCGCCTTTCTCCCTCCTTTTCTCGCTCGGTCTCTCGACGCACGCGCAGACCGTTTTTTCGATTCTTGAATTCCCCTCCGACGCTCCGTCTATTTCACCTTTTTTTGGCCTTTTAATTGACGCCCGGAACAGCCCAATTCTTCGCTTCTTTTTATTTAGCGCAACGCTGCGAAGCTTTTTTAGAAGCTTTCGCTTTGTGTTTGCTTCTTCTTTTTGGAATCTTAACTTTGGTGGAATTGTAGAGATCTTTGGCTATTCGAGCATTTTGAGGAATTATTCTTTTATACGACTTTTGTTCTTATGAAAATAAACTACTGTAAAATATTTGCAAAACTATTACAAGTTACTGATAGTAGGGCTGATGTAATTCATCGGTAATCTGACGAGTAATCGTATAGGTAAACAATTTAGCATTACTTTCAAAGATAGTCTTAGTAGTAGTCACTTTTCTACTGGAATCAAATAGTTTATCAGTAGTTTTTAGTAGTTACATCACTTTTTATAGTTGCAGTTCTTGTCCAGTAGTTAATTATTTTTATAAGTGGAAATTGTCAAGAAGAATGAAAAATAAAATTTTTTTTTAATTACCTGATTCATAGTAATTATTGAATCAAACAAAATGTAGATGTAAATAAACGCTTAAACACAATTGTAATAGTATTTGATTTAATATTTATAAATAAAAGGACACGAGGGTTTCTCATTCGACATTATAACAACATCCGAGCAGCAAAAGTTATCAAAAATAGCATAGTATATAAATTACCTCAATGTAAATAAGTAAAAGATAACATTTTTTATAAATGATTTTTACCAATTTTGACTTTAGATTATAACCAAGATTATGTAAAACTATCACGTAATTCGTAGAAAATTATTTTTAGATATTTACTGCTACTAATTATTTATTCGTTGATCCGGGTAATAAATTGATATTCGCAAACAATACACGGAGAGAAATTTTATAGTAAACATTACTATGTTCTGTAAGAACAGTGTTAAATACTCGACCTATGACGATTTTTACTATAAAACATAGTAAAAATTGCTATATGTATATAGTAGTAATTGCTATGTACGTAGCAATTTTTATTATGTTTTGTGCTAAAAATCGTCATAGGTTGAGTATAATAACATTTCTCTCCGTGTACTAATTACGTTGCTTACATAAACAACTCACGTTCTCTTGTATATATTAAAATAATTTTAATACCTACTACTTAATGTTTAAATACTTACTACTTTTCGCAAGCCTGCGAAATAAATTTGTCTTTAAATTTGCAGTGCTTAAATCTTTCTTACTTAACGAAACCGAAGTAAGTACTATTGGGCAAAAACTGATCCGCGCTCCTTAAAAATCCCCTGCCAACCCTTTTACCTTGTATTTTTATTCTGGCCTGCTCGCTCAAAATACTCCGACAAACAAGGACATATTGAGTTGTCTCGGAACTATTCATGTAATACACTTCTTGCCCGAGGCCCGTCTGATTCGCGTCGCGCTCGATCCCAGATAATCACTTACGCGACGTCGACGACGATATCGTCTCACGCCGTCAGTGCAAAAAGAAGCCATGAAGCTCTCGAGACGACGACTATCGGCCAGCCGGCCTCGCAGCGAGAGAAAGCGGCCACGAGACTGCTCTCTTTTTTGCTCACTCGCCGCCTACGCTCTCTGCTCGTCAAAGAAGAAGAACAGGAAGAAGACGAGAGCGAAGAAGAAGAGACAGAAGGAGCGGAGGCTGCGGATGAGACGAGGAGGTTGGCAAACACGGTTACCTCGGCAACGAGGCAAAGAGAGAGAGAGAGAGAGAGAGAGAGAGAGAGAGAGAGAGAGAGAGAGAAAGGGAACTACGGCCAGATGGGCAAAACACATGCGGCTCCTTGTCCGCCGTATGGGAACGCGGCTGCCTCACAATCTGCATCATGAAAATTAATAACTCGAGGCGGCATTCGCTCGACCGACGAAAAAGTATAAATGCGTCGCCCACGCGTTTTCCTTTATATACACACACGGCTTTCCCCTCGAGCTTGCTCTTTGACTTTGGCACGGATCTCAAAACGTTAATAAAAATAATTGAAATAATTGAAACGACTCCGAAGCGTTTCAGTAGCAAGCTCACGCACGATTACGTTGTTTATTTATATTAATTATTTTATCATTTATAATATTTTTGAACAATATATATTTATTTATTTATAATTTGTTTATTTAGCTGTTAACTTATTATTGTGTCGTCCCGTATACATTTTATTTATAAAAGTGAATGTAATTTAATTAGCGTAAATGGTGTGTTGTTTATATTTCTATTCTTATTTTTAATCTATTTTTATGAATTGCGACGAGAATAGTCTGATGTATTGTATTATTGTATTCTAGGCATTTTAAATTAACCTACTGTGATATCACTCTTGAATTTTACCCTTTTTTGTATTAATTATTAAAGAGATGACTTTATTGTAATTTTAAAATGGCTATGGCTTATTTATCTTGCATTTTATTAAGTATTTTTATTAAGTAACTTTTCTATTTATTTATATACTCGATATTTTATAAATCTTTGTAAATATTGTAATTTAAAATAAATGGCTATTCTATTCTATTCTATATTTATAATTTAATTATGCAAGCTATAGTTTACCTTTTAATGTACACTGAGATTAAAATGATTTAATTAATCAAGTTAATGTACAATTAAACAATTAAAAGCAATTAGTTGGGCTTAATAATAGAATAACAAAAACAATTTCTTAAATAAATGATTATAAAGTATTTACTGTTGTTTGATCCTTATTCTAGAAATAAAAGTCTAGAATAGAAAGTACTTATTAATTTAATCATACGTAATTTCTAATTGAGAAACTTTTAAAAGATATGTGGATAATCCAGATTTGCGAGCTGCAGAAAAATAAGCAAACCATTTCGATTTACTAATCGGCTTATTTAGGATCTGCACTGATCCTCAATCGCAGATAATAAAACTCATTAATTCTACCGGAAAATTACTTATCGGTATTCAATATTAAAAAGATACGTACATTTGCAAAATATTACATTACTTTGTTATTGCTAACTATAACATCGTTTCTGTATGTATTTATTATGCAAAGGAGATTAGATGATACTTTTTTCTTTATTTTATATTAAATTCACTTTTATGGCTCTGCTTCTCTTGCATATACTAGATTACTTAATTAAGGGGTAACATCACCTTTGAATTTTTCTTGATACCAGGTTGAAAGTACGCTTCAATTATGATTATTGAAGTATTTTAAAACTTTGTTACTTCGAACGGGTTGATTGCCATGCCCGCCCCCGACATTTGCGGCACGAGCGGAGCGAGTGCTGCTGGTCGGGGGGGCGGGCATCGAAAACAT